>RJWJ010013797.1:0-39217 GCA_004363605.1 Indri indri | reverse complement strand
AAGGGACAAGCTTCGGTCTGTGGCTCCAAAAGTACTACGTGGGGAAGGGACAGAGCAGAGTCAGTAGTGGCTACAGAGATACTTTGCAATATGTACAAAAACTTTACTGTTTGAAATGTATTGTTTTATTTATTCTGAACACTTTTTCTTATAAAATAAGTGATTTCTACAGATTTAGGTATGACCACTGTATTGCAATTATGAAAATGTGATACAAAAGTAGAAACATAATGTGGAGCTAGAAGGCATTTCCAACATAATATAGTCCAATCCCCTTAAAAGCATTTCATGTACAGGCTGCCACAAAGTTAACTATATTTTCACACTATAAACATAATCAAATCTTCACTGACCAAGCTTACCAAGACTGAAAATTTAATAAAAGACTCTAAGACCAGCAGCATCATGTATAATTCACAAGAAAGTACAGGCTTCAGAATTCAGAGACCAAAGTTTTCTGGAAGAAGCTGTAAATATGAAAGTATAATACCTTAACCTTAATTTGTTTCTCAACAAAGTTAATACAAAAACATTACAGTATACTTTTACCAAGAGTTTTTCTTAAGGCATATTGTTATAAAGCTGTACTCATGGACTACAAACACTATAGAATCCTTCTATCACCTAACATCCTATCACGTTACAGTCTAAAAACTTTAAAATATGGCTACCTAATATTCCACTGAGTAATAATTTTCTTAATTCCCCAACATTTATAGTATATAAACAATGCTGAAGTATTCATGTGCATATTACTTTTCCTGTATTTGAAATGATTTCTTCAGACTACACTTTCTGTCTTCCAGCTGTATTTTAAGATCACAATAGGCTAGATTTAATTGGGACTTGATTCTGATTAGTTTAAAATATAAGAGCTTAAATTAAGTAGACTAGAGTTGGGGATTCTGGAGCTCCTGATCATTTAGAAGCCAGAAAGAGGCACAGGAAGAAAGAGAAGGAGAACCAAAAATTATTTGGACAAAATAATAACACTATTTTAACATATATTGACTGCCAAGTGAGTTGTATTTAACTCAGGCTAGTTTTGAGCCCTGGGCCACCTGAAGCGAAACGTGCAGTTGGTTAGTGAACATCTTGTTGATGTTCTCATTGTTACAATTAACACTGACAATTTAATTCTAAAAACGTGGATTGTGTTGCATATAACTTACCACAGAAAACAATAAAAAATAACAAATTAGAACGGATCCTTTTGTTTTAATAAAACACCGTGGCCCCAGAGAAAAAAATTTTTTTTTCTAGTGTTGTAGTCAATGTGCTAAAAATAATAAGACTTAAGCTGGGCGTGGTGGCTCATGCCTGTAATCCTAGCACTCGGGGAGGATGAGGCGGGAGGATCGTTTGAGCTCAGGAGTTCGAGACCAGCCTGAGCAAGAGCAAGACCCCGTCTCTACTAAAAATAGAAAGAAATTAATCGGACAACTAAATATATAGAAAAAATTAGCCGGGCATGGTGGCGCATGCCTGTAGTCCCAGCTACTTGGGAGGCTGAGGCAGGAGGATCGCTTGAGCCCAGGAGTTTGAGGTTGCTGTGAGCTAGGCTGACGCCACAGCACTCTAGCCCGGGCAAAAAGAGTGAGACTCTGTCTCAAAAAAATAAATAAATAAAAAATAATAAGACTTAAGAAACTGGATGGTTTAAAAATGTAACACAAACACTTCAAAAACACTTTTGTCTTCTAATGACTATATCAAGTCCTCCTATGCCAAAAGATGTGGTTCTGAAGAAGCTGTAAAAACAAAGTTTCCAAAGAACTACTGGTTTGTAGATACGAGAGCCAAAAGGCTTCTATTTGGGGGCAGGGAAGATAAACTATTTTATTACATTAAAAGAAATACAGACATATGGAGGGGTATAGATAAAACAAGACTGGCCATGAGCTGATGGTTTCTGAAATTAGATGAAGAGAGAATTCATTATATTCTTTACTTTTGTCTGTTTGAAATTTTCCATAATAAAAAGTTAAAATACATCACCATTTTAAAAATTACAACTCTCCGTAAGAGCTGTTTAAGACCAGACTTTCAGTTTACTACTACGCACAGCGCAGGTGGCTGTCTTTTGTGATTATCCTACAGTCCCATTACCTAATTATGAAACGGATGCTCTTGGGTCCGGATCCTCGTTCAAGTTTATACTGGTGAGTTCCAGGTGCTCACCCCACCTCCAGCACCCCGGAAGAGGAGCGCTGAGAATACAAGGAGGACACGGGCTAAGATAGGGCCGCAGGCTCCCCCCAGAGTCTCTCATCACACACGTCGGGGGTCTGAGAAAGGGGGCAGAAGGCGCTGCTTGCTTCAGCGAAAGAAACGGTAATTTCCTCCGGCCAAAGAGGGCCCAAGTCTGGGCCCCCCAGAGACAAGCCCAGGAGGCCACCCCGCTCGGCGGAGACTGCCCGGACTCGGAGGCGATCTCCGGCACTGCAGACACCTACCCTTCCCGAAGTCTCCCCGGAAAGAGGAGACGGGGGAGGGGTATAGCCAAAGAGCCCAGGCCGAGGCCGCGGCGTTTCCGCCCCAGGAAGAGACGCCTCGGAGCTGGGAGAACAACAGGAAAGTTTGGCGGCTTCGAGTATCCAGGACCAGCGGTATTCAAGCAGCTCCCGACCCTGCCACGCCCTTATCCCCCCAGCTGGGGCCGCCTCCTGCCCCGCAACCCCTCGGGCCTGACCTCTGGCCTGACCCCCACTTCCAAGATCCTTCCCTTTCTCTTCAGCTGCCACCTCCGGGGTCGTCCGAACCCCAGCCCCGAGCGCTGGCTGGGGATTGCTAAATCCCCAGCATACAGCGAAAAAGACGAAGAAAACCCTTGACGCTGAGGAAGCCACACTTACCTGACCAAATCCAGGCGTGAAAATAAGAGAGACCGACTTCGAAACCACGAATCAGCATCCAAAATGGCGGCTCCCTCTGCCTCAGCACCCCGAGCACGAGCGGAGGGATCCACGGGGGCCGAGCTAGCCACGCCCTCCTTCCCAGGGATTGGCTGCGCTCCCGCAGCTGCCGGGACACACGCACCGAGGGCGTTGGGGCTCCCTCCCTCGGCTCCCTTTGGAGCCGGCGCGGCCGGGGGACTACTTCCTGCGGCGGAGGCACGGGCCGTGGCGGGTGGCAAGCCTTTCCCACTGAGTCATCTGTACTGGGCGCGCCCTGGATTTTGCCCTGGGCGCGGTGAGGTGGGATCTGTGGCTGGTTTTGCGACTTTGCGCCCAGTGTCCTTTTTCCGGGTTGTTCCAGCCGCCAGAAAAACGGGCTCCAGTACTGCCTCTGAAACGCGTTCCTCCCTGAGATGTGCTCCCGCCCCCGGCTCGATTCTCCTCTCGGCCTTGGGGTCTTTCCCCGGAGTCGTGGTTTCTGTTCCCGAGTGGACTGACCGAGCAGATTTCGACCCTTCTCTGGCAGCTCACCGCTGTTTATCCCACTTTTCACCCTCAGTCTGTTTCCGTCTACGGATTCTGATTCCCCTACCCCGCTCTTCAGCCAAGTCCGTTTGCCCTTTCAACCAGACTCTCTCCGGTCTGTGTTTGATTCGGTCATGTTTCCTAAGCACCACATTCTCTGGCAATTTCTCTTATTCATCTCTGAATTCAGAGGAAACTTTTTCATTTGGTTATCTTTGTTTTTAACTTGAAATCCATTCACTCGGTTTAGCATTGGAAGGGGATCCCAGAAGGAAGTAATCCTGCCCCCTGCTGTAGAGGCTGCATAGACGGAGACCAAAATTGTGGTTTGCTGAATCGTGCTGGGGCAGTCATATGACAAGTACGAAGCTGCGCGTTACCCCAGGGGTTTATGTGGATGTAGAAATTCCATGTCTCTATAATCATTTGCAGCATTTCGAGATAAGACCAGGTTCCAGCACCTCAAAATACACAGTGTGCAGATTTTTTCCTTCAGTTAATATATGCATCTGTAAACTGAGTCACTTGTACAAAATAAACAAAAAAAGGCGGGGTGGGCAAACTGCTCTAGTTTAAAGAGCCCTAGAGACACAGTAACCAAATGTAGTGTATGTGTGGACCGTGTTTAGATATTCTTTCAAACAAACTAATTAAAAAAGACGTTTGTGAGACAAGCAGGGTAATTATATTATGGACTAGGTATTAGATAATATCAAATAACCTAAGAGTTGTTATTTTGATAAGCCTAAAAATGGCATTGAACTTTTGTAAGAAAATGGACTCTCTTTTTTTAATTTTAAGAAATTCATCCTGTATGTGGGGGTAAAATGGCAAAAATATTAATAATTGTTGAATCGGATGATGGCTACTATTGTACTATTGGACCTTTAAGTGTCTTTTCAAATGTTCATAGCCAATAGCCAACAGGTGGAAGCAACCAAAGTGTCCATCAAGGGACGCATGTATAACAAAATATGTATATACAGACAATGGAATGTTAGCCTTAATTCTGACACATACTACAACATGGATGAATCTTAACAGACATTATGCTAAGTGAAATAAACCCGCCACAAAAGGACAAATACTGTATAATTCCACTTATGTGAAGTACCTAGAGTAGTCAACTTCAGATTCATAGAGACAAAAAATAGAATGGTGATTCCATGGACTAGGGGGAGGGGAGAATGAGAAATTGTGATTTGTGTGGGGGTTTTGTTTGTTTTTTTGTTTTTTTTTTTTGAGACAGGGTCTCCCTCTGTTGCCCAGTCTAGAGTGCAGTGGCCTCATCATAGCTCACTGCAAACCTCAAACTCCTGGGCTGGAGTGATCCTCCTGACTTAGCCTCCTAAGCAGCTGGGACTACAAGCATGTGCCACCACACCTAGCTACTTTTTCTATTTTTTCGGAGAGATGGGGTCTCACTATGTTGTTCAGGCTGCTCTCAAACTCCTGGGTTCAAGCAATCGTCCTGCCTTGCCCTCCCAAAGTGGTAGAATTACAAGCATGAGCCACCACAAATGGCCAGAAATTGTTGTTTAATGGGTTCAGAGTTTCCATTTGAGGAGATAAAAAAGTTCTAGAGATGGATGGTGGTTGCACAACAATGTGAATGTACTTAATGCCACTGAACTATACACTTAAAAATGGCTTAAATGGTAATTTTTATGTGTATTTGTGTATTAGACCTTTCTGTATATTTGTATATTAGACCATTCATGTATATGTGTATTAGACCATAATCCAGTATGACGCATATCCTTATAAAAAGGGAAATTTGGAGAGACACACACACAGGGGAAACACCATGTGAACATCAAGGCAGAGATTGGAGTGGTTCATCTACAAGTGAAGAAATGCCAAGGACTGCCAGAAAGCCACTAAGAGCTAGGAGAGAGAAATGGAACCGATTCTTCCTCATAGCCCTTAGAAGGAACCAATCTTGCTAACACCTCAATCTCGGACTCCTAGCTTCGAGAACTGTGAAACAGTAGGTTTTCTGTTGTTTAAACCACCCAATTTCTGGTATTTTGTTATAGTAGTCATAGCAAACTAATACAGTCCATGACCAGAGTTCCCAAGAAGTTCTACCGCTTTATCCTCCTAGTGTATGAGAGTGCCCATTTTCTCATACTCCCTAACTGTGGGCATTATCAATCTTTGAAATCTTTCTGAAGCTGAGAGAAAATACCTTAATTTGTAAGTTGCATTAGTAAGATTGACTATCATGTGAATAGTGTGCTCATGATAGTATTTTGCCCATCTTCTTAACGTTACAGATTATTTTGAAGATAAAAATTTTTTGCTATGTTTTATAGCTCAAAAAAAGTAAAAAATATTAAAATATAAAATATTTTTAGGCCAGGCACAATGGCTCACACCTGTAATCCTAGCACTTTGGGAGGCTGAGGCAGGAGGATGGCTTGAGGCCAGGAATTCCAAACGAGGCTAAGCAACATAGCAAGACCCGATCTTTACAAAAAATTTTAAAAATTAGGTGGGTGTGGTGGCATGTACCTGTAGTCCTAGCTACTTGGGAGGCTGAGTCAGGAGAAGTGATTGAGTCCAGGAGTTTGAGGTTGCAGTGAACTATGATGATGCCACTGTACTCTAGCCCTGGCAACAGAGTGAGACCCTGTCTCAAAATAAAAAAATAAAAATAAAATTCTTTAAGTAGTATATAGACAAGGCAAATCGAATGCACAGCTGAAAAACATATACAGTGAAAATAAGCCTCCCCGCTCTGGCCCTTAGTCTTTCAGCCCCTCTCTCCAGCAGTAACCATTGTTACCAGCTTCTCATGCCTTTGGGCAAATTACTTAATCTCTGTGCCTTGGTTTCCTCATCTATAAAATGAGAATAATATCAACTACCTTAATAAAGTTGTCAGGATTTAATGTATTAATTCATGAAAAGATCTTAGAACAGTGACAGATAATGTTTAACACTGTCAATATTCCTCCAGCAATATTATCTGCATGTAAAACCATATGTGTGTCTTTTTTTATACACATAGCAGCATACTATACATACTGTACTGTAACTTGCTTTAACATATATATCTCGGAGGTTGTCTCCTGTCAGTAATTATCTATAATTGTCTTTCTTTTAAAGGACTACATAATATTCCATTGTATATGTATACCATAATTTTTTAAGCAGTGCTCTGCTGACAGGCATTTAGGTTATTTCCAATGTTTTGTTTCTGTGAACAACGAAGCAATGACTAGATACTTGCCTGCATGAATTGTACTTACTGAGTAAATTCCCAGAAGCAGAAGAACTAGGTCAAAGGTTAGGTGCATTTTTATTTTTAATAGACATTGAAAATCACCCTTCAAAGGAAGTATTGTTAGTGTACACCACTACCACCAATGTATGAGAGTTTCTGTTTCCCCAAGCCCTCGGTAGCACAGCGTATTTAGATAACATTTGGGATTCTTGACAATATTACAACGTTGTTCAAACCGTGAAAGTAAAGATGAACTAAAAGTGTCATTGTGCCCCATCTAACTACAAGTGATATGATTTGTTTAGAAAAATTGCTTTCTACTCAGGAGTTGCTTGGATTCAACAATCACCTGTGTCCTGGGTTTTAGGAAAACCCATCTGTCTAATTATTTAGATCCCATAATATATCAACTGTGAATTGTACCACAATCAGCCTGTTATTCAAAACAGTATCTCTGTCCTTGGCTGAACAGACCAGTTTCATTCAGAAACTAAACATAATAAAAAATAAACAAACTGACACACATCGTTTCACTTGAAAATCCTGTTTCATCTTGTTAGGACAAAAATTAACATGTAACATTTCTTTGGTACCTAACCAGATACTCTTTTTTTATGTAAATGGATTATTACTAGTGGCTGTAACTAAAACCTGATATAGTGTTTAGACCAAATATTAACAGAGTAACAGTCCGTAACAGACCTGCAAGCCAAAACCAGTCAGATGTATTTTTGTACAACCTCTCCAGATAAGAATGGTTTTTTAAATTATTAAAGAGTATTAAAAAAGGCCAGGCACGGTGCCTCACGTCTGTAATTGTAGCACTCTGGGAGGCTGAGGTGGGAGGTTTGCTTGAGGCCAGGAGTTGGAAACAAGCCTGAGCAAGAGTGAGACCCCATCTCTGCAAAAAATAGAAAAATTAGCCGGGCATGGTGGCATGCACCTGTAGTCCCAGTTACTTAGGAAGCTGAGGCAGGAGGATCACTTGAGCACAAGAGTTAGAGGCTGCAGTGAACTAGGCTGATGCCACTACACTTTACCCAGGCAACAGAGCAAGACTCTGTCTCCAAAAGAAAAAAGAAATAAAAAGAGAGACAATAACAAATGTTGGCCAGGATGTAGAAAAATTGGAACTATCATACATTGCTGGTAGGTATATAATATGGTGCAGCCACTTTGAAAAACAGTTTAGCAGTTCCTCAAAAAGTTGAACACAGAGTTACCATATGATGCAGCATTTCCACTCTTAAGTACATGTAATATATACTCAAGAGAATTAAAAACATACTTACACAAAAACTGTACACAAATGTTCATAGCGGCATTATTCATAATAGCCAAAAAGTGGAACCAAGCCAAATATCCATCAACTAATGAATGGATAAATAAAATGTGGTCTATCCATTCAACTGAAAGTAATTTGGCCATACAAAGGAATGACATACTGATACATACTACAACGTGAATGAACTGGGAGAACATTATACTAAGTGAAAGAAGCCAGACGGAAAAGGTCCTGTATTGTATGATCTCATTTTTATATGAAATGTCCAGAATAGGCAAATCCATAGAGACAGAAAATAAGATTAGTGGTTGCCAGGAGCTGGGTGGGAAGAATAGGGAGTTACTGATAATAGTATGGGATTTTGGGGGGGAGTGATGAAAATGTTCTGGAATTAGATAGTGGTGATGCTGTACAACCTTGTGAATATACTAAAAAACCACTGAATTGTACATTTTTAAAGTGCGTTTCATGGTATGTGAATTATACCTTAATAATTTTTTAAGTATGAGCTTCTTAAAATTTTCACACTTTTACTTTTGGAATATAAAGCCCTAGCAAGATCATTGTAGGAGCTAATAAATATAAAATGGATTACAAAGATATTTCAAGGGGAAAGTTAATATAGTTGAAGTGGCAAAATAATGGCCTAACTCTGTAAATAGATTGGGAAACTGGAAATAAAAGTGAAGCTGAAAGAAATGATGATTCATTAAAAAGTCTTCTCAATCTAGAACAAGTTTAGGTGAGAGCAGAGGAAATTCTTTTTTTTTTTAAGAGATGGGTTCTCAATACATTGCACTTGAACTCCTGAGCTCAAGCAATCCTCTTGCTTCAGCCTCTTGAGTAGCTAGGACTACAGGTCTCAGAGACAGTTTTAGAGCAAAGGAAGGTTATAAGAATAGCCTTATTTGTCATTTGTATAATGGTATTTAAAAAAAGAAAGAATAGCATTATTATGATCTCATTTTATTTGCAACTCAAGGAGACAGAACAAGCTTTCCAACTTTACACAGTAACTTAACAATGAGTCCAAGAAATTTCACTGGAGGCTAATTTTACCTGTTAGCTACTTCCCTGTTGAAAATGTCAACTAACTCTAAAGTGACATAACAAAGCCGTATTTGTATCCCTCAGTCTAAAATGATCAAGAATTACTGTTAAATATAAAAGCCAGTGTTTATTCCATCTTGCATTCTTACACAAAACAGTGTAAAAACTTACGGGTTGGATGAGAATGTGCCATTTTCCAGCTACTTAGAGATTAAATTTTTAAATGAATTAAAATGTTTCCTGGACTGAAGTCAAATAATAATAATTCCTATCTAAATATACCAGTTATAATGAATGAACGAATGAGCTATTTATCACAGAATTGTGAAGGACCAAGATCCTTCAATATAGCCATTCTATCATATTAAACACAAGATGCAGACAATGACATCATCTTATTAAAGATTTGGGGGAAGGACAATTTGCAAGAATGCTCTATGCAAATACCAGGACTTGTCACTTTATCAGGAAGAGTAAGCATCCTCATTAGTTCTGCCTTTGTCAGGCCAGTAATCATAAGAAATATTTGCATATAGCTTTCAGAAATTCATTTTCCTTAACTGGCATAACAACCCTATGAGAGTAGGGGCCAGGAATTATTACATCATTATCCATTTTACATGTTAGGAAACAAAGGCTCAGAATAGGGAAGTGACCTGCCCAAAGTCAACAGGCTGGTCTGTGGCAGAGCTGGGACTCAAAGCTGGATGTTCTACTATTACCAGATCTCATCTTCTTTCCACTGCATTCCCTACTTCTTCAAGTAGGCGATGTCAGAGACTGGCTCAGGCATTCTGCAAGAAGACTGAACGAGAGGAAGGAAGGCAACGGGGTAATAGTAGAGGGGGGCGATGCAAGGAGGAAGTGTTTTATTAGGAGTCAGTCCGACCGCTATCAATTGCCCCAAATGACTTTGAAGTGGCAACAGTGCCACAAGGATCCCTGCCCCGGGGTCTACAGCTACTATTCTAATTAGAATCATGTTAGAGAATTAAATGCCCAAAAGAAATCTCAAGATTTTTCCCCTCTGAGGTTCTGACAGCTGAACTTAGCCGCTCCCACGAAGGCCCGTGGCCCCCCCTGTCTGGTCACATTAAATGTCTCGGGAGCAAGAAACCGTGAGGCGTGGGGACATGAAGAGAAGAAGGTCGGCGACGGTGGCGGGGAGTGGGGCTAAGCTGGGCTAAGGAGAGGGGGAGCCTGCGGCAGACCTGTGGTTGGGGGATGTGGGTTTTGTGGCTGAACTCGGTGGTGGGGGTAGGAAACCAGGATCAGGGCTGATGGTCAGGGCGGAGTTTACGTGTCCAGGAAGGTTTGGGGGAGCTGAGGGGCTGAGAGGGCCAGAGAAAGACCGAGGAGGGTGCGAGGCTGGTGGTCTGGGGGCCCTGGGATGCTGGCGCGGCCCCTCGCGAACGTCTGTGATTGGATGCTCCCTTAAGTCCCGCCTCCGAGGACCCCCCTCCCTCAAACCCCGCCCACAGCGCCAGGCGCGCGCCTGGGGAGCGGGGAGGGGGACCCGGCTGGAGAAGGTGGGAGGGGGAGAGGAGAGGCTCGTGCACGCGCCCCGCTCGCTGCGAGTGCACGAGCAGCGCGCTCCCGCCGCCCGCGTCGCCATCTTTTCCCCCCTCCGTCTGTCTGTCTGCCGCTGGCTTTGTCCGTCTGCAGCGCCGCCCCTCGGCTCCCCGCCACCGGCTCGGCCTGGAGCCGCCCTCCGCCCGCCGGGGCCCAGTCCCGGAGAGCCCCGGCCCGGCCGGCCTGAGCTGCGGCCCGGGGCCCATTGTCCGGCGGTCCGTCTGTCCGGAGGCGGGGCCCAGGGACCCGGAGCGCAGCGGAGCCGAGGCGCCGGGTAAAAAGACCCCCGAGTCCTTCCTCCGGGGCCAGGCTGAGGATGGAGGGGCTCCTCGCCCCGCTGCGGGTCGCCGGCTGTCGGTCCTTTTGTCTGTCTGTGTCTGGGGAGGAGGCCGGGGGCCAGCTCCGGCCTGGGGGGCGGGAGCAGCCGAGGCTCACCCGCTCCCTGCGGTCCAGCCCCGCTCCCCCGGGCTTCCCACCCGGCCGTTCCTCTTTTTGTCCCTCCGGCGGTCTGGGGCGCTAGGGGGTGGCGTTTGCGCCTCCACCGTCCCCGCGTGGGCCCCGGGCCGCCGGGCCGCGGGCACCGGCCTCGTCGGGCTCGGGCCGGGCGCAGCCGGGACGGCCCGGGCGTCTGACAGGCTGGGCTGGCGCGGGGGGAGGGGAGGATGGGCGTGGGAGTGCAGACGGGGGGTACCGGTCCCAGCGTCTCGGTCTCGCAGAAAAGCTTCTAAATTTAGATTTCGGAGAAGACTGTGTTGTCTAAGGGTTTGTCTGAGCCGCTTCGGAAGACCTCTGGCCCTTGTCTGGTAATTCCTGGGAATTTACCTGGGCTCGTGCTTGAAGAAGCCGAGGGAACATCGGCTGATTACACCCAGACCCAACTCAAGGGGCACAGGGTGAACGGCGAGGCGGCTAAGTGACCAGCTTTCTTGTCCTCTCCTTTCTGGCAGATACAAATCACTTGGATTCAGACGAGTTTACTTTGCTCCGTGGGAACTGCACCAGAGCTGGAGGTGGGAACGCACCCTCTTTTCTTAAAGCTGGGATTTCACCCGTTTTTTCTCGCTAAAGTCTGTGGTGTGCCCTGGAAGCTGCAACCTAAAACCTGTGGGAGAACAGAGGCGGTGTTCGGGGGAGGCCTTGCACCCTCCCAAGGACTCTTAACCTCGCTCTAAAGACGGACAGACCTGTCTTCCTTTTTAAATGGAATCCCTTTAGACCTGAATCTCCTCATCTCATTTTTCTTTGGGATGATGATGATCAGGTGGCTATCCATTTACATTTTTAGTTCGGTTTCAGATTTGGGCTTGGAAACTGAGGCAGTGCTAAAAGTAAAACGGAATGAGTGACTTTTACAATATGCCTATGGGTTTTGTTAGCTTTTACTGCCTATAAGACAGTTGTCCACCCTTGTCTGGACAAGACAAGATCTTGCTTTGTGGTCAAGAGTGTCCTTTCAGTGCCATTTATTTATATATTTTCAAGAGCCCATGACCCTTTAGGCCTTTTTTGCGAGTGTTTTTGTTGCTGTTGTTTTGTTTTGAGGGAGGGAGCGATTTGCTTATTTTTCCCTTGATCCCTCCCTCAGGTGTGTGAAGTCCCATTGGGTACCATCTGGCCAGTTCCTCATTTGTCCACTAGGAGGATTAGGCGATGCAGCGGACACTGCAATTTAAATATGCACATGCTCATCTCTGTCCCAGACTTGTAGCTGTAGTATAAATGTCGTCTCACCAAGATGATCTCAGTAGAGCCTGATTCAAATTATTTGGCCTTCTTTCAGAATGGACTTTATCACCTTTATCTGACAATTTCAATTTCTGATATTGATGGGAGAAAATGTAAAGATTAGTCGAGGTTCTACTTTTTTTTTTTAAACAATAGAGAGGTTTATTTTAGAAAAATTAATAGACAACCCGCATTTCATTCAACTTTCTACGTTGTGATTCCACAGCCATATAGAAAAAGATCCAAAGTGTGAGATTCATTCATTGCTTCCATTAATAAAATAACTGCCTGATTAGAAAGAAATGATATACACAAACAAAACGTAGAACAGAGAACATATACTGTTAGCATTAGCGCTCAGTATATTGCCCTCTAAATAGTTAAAATTTATTTTTATTGTATACATTTGGAGTTTTTGTTTGTTTTTCATTAAAAGTCTAAAAAAGAACTGTGTTTGATATGCAGATATGATAGAAGACTGCCTGAAAGCTGCTTCCTTTGCCACTTCCTGTGGAGGCCTGTCTTTGCCATTTGCGGTTTCTTTCTTCTTTTGGTAAGGGGAGGCAGGATCTGATTACAGGTTTGAGGTCCTTTCTAGCTACATAGAGGAGTTAGTTGGCATAAGAGGAGGTGAGTCTTCATTAACTGGAGTGCAAAGTACAGCTAGTAATAGTCTCTCATAACTCCTCTCAAGGCAATAAACTATAATTTTATATTTGCTTATTCAATGTGACTACAATTTGAGAAGGCAGGAACTGAACAAAAATTTAAGAGAGTGACCAGATCCACATTCCTATCTTTGGCAGGAAAGAGAATCCATCTCTTTTTATTCTATATCTGTTTATTCACTCTGTCTTTCAAAGAAAATGTCGCAGCTTCTGCTACTAATCCATTTCAGATTCTCTAACAGTGCTTATGGCTGGGACAATCTTTCTCATGGTTACCAGGAACCTCCAGACTTAAGCATCTGTCTCCTTCTATATGGGGAGGTAGCGGGGAGATGCATGTCGCTGCAGCACTTCTTGTTTGGGGAGCTTTTCTTTATGTTCCTCCCACTGATCTCTTTGCTACACAGAGGTTGGATTGAGGAGAGGCTCTAAAGTTATTAACTTTGACCACCTCTGTGGAACACGTGAGCAGGGCCAGCTTGGTGTTCCACACTGGGGTGGTGTATTAGTATTCAATGATGTGGATGGCATCTGGCTCTTCTGGTGAGAGCTCATCTTCAACATTTTAGGTTTGATTTGCTTTAGTGCCCTATCATCCACACCGCCCAGCACTGTGTCTGCATATCACTAGATAAAGGCCTTTATTTCCCATGCTGTTTTCATGTACAGATGCCTAAGAGTTTTGAGACGTTTCCTGTCTCACAGGGATGTGATACTTTTGTTACCTCTGGGCAAGGTAACTTCTTAAAAAACCATCTGGAGGCTCCCATTGGTGCAGACTGCAGGGCTTGACTTCCAGTGGGCATGTGGTATGAGCCACCACCCTCCTTGGCTTCCTTTTATAGTTCATGGGGTTATCCCTTTGAGCCCACAGTACTTCTAACCCTGGTTGCCTGAGTTTTGCTTTCTTTTCTACCCTGTGACCTTGATCATGATCCCTTACCAGTATTCTGGATTCCAAAGATGGATTTAGAGTGTAATTCTCTAAATCCTCTCTGAAGGAGTTCCCTCTTAAACTTCTCAGGATCTTGACATTGTGCTAGAGATTTCTTTTCTTTCTTTCTCTGTCTCTCTCTTTCTTTCTTTCTTTCTTTCTTTCTTTCATTAGTTCAATTATTTATAACTGGTGAGTTTTATATGCTCAGGAGCTATTTTTAAAGTCTTGTTATCTTTTAATTTTGTATAATTTCTGGGAAAAATGGCAAGTGTTAATCATATCATTTTCTTATTATAGGTTAGCACCTTGCAAGGAGGCAGTAACATATCCAGTCGTGAAACTGGGAAAGGCCAGAGCTCTCAGATCTGGGAAACATGTCCCGTCGGAAACAGACAAATCCAAACAAAGTTCACTGTGAGTATTGGGCTTTGTCTTCCAAAAGCTGGGAATGTTGAGGGTTGGAATGGAAGAGTAATCTGAATTTAGGGTGAGAGACTCACACTAATTGTGAAGAAGAAAGCATTAGTGTCAGATATGATGGATTTAAAGTGTATCTGGGCCGGGCACAGTGGTTCATACCTATAATCTCAGCACTTTGGCAGGCCAAGGCGGGATGATCACCTGAGCCCAGGAGTTCAAGACCAGCTTGGACAACATAGCAAGACCCTGTATCTATAAAAGATAGAAAAATTAGCCAGGTATGGTGGTGCATACCTGTAGTCCCAGGTACTCAGGCAGCTGAGCCAGGAGTATTGCTTGAGTTCGAGGATTCTGGAGTTTGAGGTTGCTGTGAGCTATGATTGTGCCCCTGTGCTCTAGCCCAGGCGGCAGAGAAACACCCTGTCTCAAAAAAATAAAGTGTGTCTGGTTGCTGGAGGAGGTGTTAGAAACCTGTCTTAGCTATAGTGTGTACTTTATTTATCCTTAACATTCACATTAACAAACAGAGGATACCTCCTCTGTGCAAATCCTTGTGCTGTAAAACACAAGGCTATCAAGGCTGTAAAACAATATGAGATATGTAAGACTGTAATGTAACCTTATACACACACACACACACACACACACACATATAAATACAAGATAGTATATGCTAAGTACCAAATAAGGATGCTGCAGATTGTGTGTACTACAGAAGTTAAGAGGAGGGAAATTAAGAAATCTCTGTGGACTAAGGTAGCAAGGGGAATGCTTGGTGGAAGAGGCCCTAGTGGACCATGCACTTGAACTGAGCCTTAGAAGGTAGAAAGCGGATTTAAAACAAAAAGAGAAAGGGAGAGGGAAGATCAGGAAGGGAAAGTGATGTGAGCAAAGAGGGAATGCACGTATGTTCAGAGAATGAGGAGCCTTTGTATGAAGCAGAAGTTTCATTTGTCCAGAAGTCATAGGTTGGAGATGTTTAACTCTGCATTGTGGAAGCCTGAATGCAGGCCAAGTTCAAACTTCATTCTGTAGGCTGTAGGGAACTACTGAAGATGTGTAACCAGAGAGAGTGGAGTGACATTTAGCATGCATTGTTTTGGTACTGTATAGCACTGTGTGGGATGGATCACATGAGGGAGAGACTAGAAACCGGAAGACCAGGTGTGCACTATTGCCTTGCGTTGTTTCTCAACAGTTTCATGTGTATATTTTATTTTAGTAATTACATTGTAGGGCTGGGTGTGGTGGCTTACGCCTATAATCCCAACACATTGGGAGGCCAAGGCAGGAGGATCGCTTGAGGCCAGGAGTTTGAGACCAGCCTGGGTAACATAGCAAGATTCTGACTCTACTACAAAAAATTTAAAAATTACCAGGCATGGTGGCACATGCCTACAGTCCTAGCTACTCAGGAGGCTTAGATGGGAGGATTGCTTGAGCCCAGGAGTTCGAGGTTACAGTGAACTATGATCAGGCCACTGCACTCCAGCCTGGGTGACAGAGTAAGAACTTGTCTCTAAAAACTACTACTACTAATAATTACATTGTAAACTTCTACAGGACAGAGATATATGTCCTGTAGAAATATATATGCCGTATATATTTCCTTATATGTCCCTCTCTACTTCCAGCACTGCTTATAGAGGGTGTTCAAAAAGTGCCTTTTCAAATTAACATTAACATCTCTGCAGATTTGAGATAATTAGCCATTTTCCTATGCTCTGGGGAGATAAGCCTTCTTACCCAAATGTTCATAAAAAACAAATAGTTTCCTATTATTATGGAGGACTGATAGAGTAAAGTGCAACAACATTTGAAGAGAATTCAGAAATGTAACATATGAAAGGGTTTTTTAAAGGCAAAAAACCTACATTTGAGAGGATTAGATGAGTCAAAGAGTTAAGACAAGAAAATTAAAATTCATTAAAAATATACTATAAGCCAGGCACTATGTACTTTATCTTACCTTACTGGGTAATTTCAAGAGTAGGAGAGAAAGTAGTATGAGCAGAACATTTTAGAGGATTTTGACATCTTCTAGATTAATGAGATTAGGGTAGTAAACCTCCATATACAATTCATTCTTCTATTTAAGTCCTGGAAAGGTTGGGTAAGATGGAACCAGTTAGATGCTTTTAGGAGTGTATTCTGGAACAGGTGGATGTGCACAGCTACTTAATATAAAGGTGAGTGGTTTAGGAAGGATTTAGAAATTGCTGCTAAAACAGTAAAATGCAATGGGCCTGAAGTGAGCATTGTCAAGGGAGATAAAATGTAGTATCTCTCACATAGGTCATCCAACACAAGAGTTCAGGAGGATTGTTTTCTCCTCTCTGGTTGAAGATGAGTATTGATAAAAGACACAAATGTGACCCCATGAAGGCAGGGCAGGAAAGGTTCTCTTAGTAGAGAAGATGGGTTCACAAATAAGGCAGTTACAGGAGTTGAGTGTTCGCTTATAAAAGCCACCTGTCCAAAGAGACTGGTTAGATTTCAGGGAAGCAGCCTGTGGGGTGATGGCATCATTGTAGTAAAGCCAGGGAGCCAGTAAAGGCTTGTGTCCTGTGCCTGTTCGCACGGCGTATATCCATCAGCTGTATCTCCTTCCCCCTTAGTCGAAAGCAAGACGAGCTGGCATTGGAGTTGGAAAACAGATGGACAAACAGGCCATGGAGGTGGGGAGAATATGACACATCCACAGTTGCAGAAATGCACTTACCAGAGTCAAGGGAGTGAACGCTGTATTGTGGTAGAGTGGGTGGGACTTTGCCGGCCCCTCCGTGGTGGCCATTAAGAGGGCCTTTACTGTGGGGCTGTGAATACAAACGTTCCGCTACAACTAAATAGCAGACCGCCAGGGAGGAGCTGTTTTCAGTGATGCATTTGGGCAGAGAGCTGCGAAGGCTTCTTAGGAGATGACTAAACTTGACCAAAGAAGAAAAGGCACTGAGATTTGCTGGTTTCTGAAGATCTATTTATTAGGGGACTGAAGCTGACCCTACCCTTTTTGAAAGGTCATCTTTTCATTGTGCATGACCTTAGTGGCAAGCAGACATAGGTAATTTTAGTTTTCTGACTGCTTGAGTCTCCTATCACCTTGTAGTGAAATGGAACCAACCAAATGTATTGAATTTAATGCTGCTTGTCTATTTAAAGTAAATGGAATGGACTCAAGGTCTGGGAGGCAGGAGAGTCTGCAGAAGCTTTGCTTAAATGTCAAAGCCAATCAGCACACGAGGAGAGTAGTGGCTGAGCTTCACTGGAGCTGCTTTCTGGGAAGAAGAAGAGGGTAATTGTGTGGCATGAACCTGAAGGCCCGCCTAAAAGGATATATTAAGAATCCCCCTCTTGTAGCCCAGCAGCAATTGTCAGATCCTCTGTGGAAACCAATGGGCAGGCTGCTTTGGCACTTACTTGGTTTTCCTAAGGACTGTTTTTGTATCTAAATTACTAGTATGATCCTTTTGTCAGAAACATCTAGACAGACGCTTGTGTTTTGCCCACTTCACTTCATTAATAGACTCGATGCAGAGCTTGTGGAATAAAAGCCCAGAATCGTTGTTAGTCATAGAGAAACTGCTGATGGGCTGAGTTTCTATTTTAGACCTCCTCCCCTACCTCCTTCCCCATCTCGGTCTCTTCTGAGAACAGATTTCTGTCAACTGTTTGTAGAGAGGTTGAAAATACAGTCCCTTGCACATTTTCATTGAGTGTGTTTGAACCAAGTAAACCACTAAGAAAAGGAAAATCTCTTTTTCTTGAGAGATTTTTGCTTTCAGATTGCAAAATACGTGAGCAACTAAAAACCTTCGGCTTCAACTGAAAGCTTTTCACAGAGGAGGAATAAACATCTTTAAAGTCCTTTCTCTTCTAAAAAGCGCAACTTGTTTTGTCTTCTTTCATTCTGTTAACATCCTTGTGAGGTAAATGGCTGTGTTCCCAACATGTGATAGCACCTTGGGTTACAGAGACTGTCAGCTAGAAATGGAATCCTAAACTTCTCACTCCCAATGCTAGCTCATTTTTTCTGAATTCAACATCTGCTCTCTTAGAGAGTATGTTTCACTGCTTTACTGTGCAGTCAGCTTGAAATTGCTTTTATTTAACTACACCAAGGACCCAAGAAAGAGAATTGTAAAATCTTTGCATTTCTAATAACTTTCATCTCAGTCTTCTCATCTGTTCTTCAAACTTGCTTGCATGGCCTTATTCTTATTTAGTCTGAAACACCTTAGTCAAGTCAGACAAACAGTATTTTCGTGATTCTATACCACAAAAAGGAGACTGGGCACCTTGCTTTTTATTGTAAAGCTGAGATGATTTTTTCTGAACTGCTAATAGGCAAATATCCATATTAAATAAGATAGCCACCCTACATTAATTATCTAGGGATCAGAGAATTTGTTTTAACCTATTCCAACTGTCTCAAGATAGAATGAAATAATAATTCTACATTTTAAAAACAGTTAATTCTATAACACCTTAATCATTAGTATCTCTGTGGATCATACCACACTTGAGTTAACATGGCATACTTTTAGCAAGTCTCACTACCTTATCATGAAAGGATAATTCTGGACAATCGGATTTGGAGATGAGGTAAATAATAACTACTAGAAGATCATTCACGTATCTTTTCTTAGGAGGTCTGCTAAAATCGCTTCTTTTTTATAGTTTTTATATCTTTTGCTTTATGGTGATATTTAAAATAGGACTAGCCCTGAGGAATACAGTTTACCTCAGTCTTTTTTCCAAGTCAGGAATAAAATAAAATATAAGAAAACAGCTTTTCTTCCCAAACTGCCAAAAAGGAATGACAGAATTAATTTATCCCAGTTATCCTAGGTGGGATTGCCAGCAAGAGTCTTAGATAGGGAAATCACATTGAACAGACTCCTCTCTGTTCTTTGAAGGCCCAGATATTTAGACAACATCAATAGACAAAAATAAATTTTGAGCTCAAGTTGATGGAGACTAAACTGAATTACTGGCTCATTTTGAAATGTCTTTCTACTAATCCAATGATGATTCTCTATTAAGAAAGGGAAAAAAATTATTTATTCTTAGTATGTTATAAACCTAGCCAGCTTCTGGCTAGGTTTCATTAGAGACCAGAAGTGTCACTGATGAGAATGCTCTGCCCCTTGATAATTTTATGCTAGTGCACAATTTGTTCCTTAGTACCATGTCTGCCTATGCCGCTGGGTCTGAAAACATGTACCTACCCAGAACAATTCAGTAACCATTCCAGTTGGCCATGGTCTTGTGGTTGCAGTGTAACCAACATGGAGGAATCAAATATTTCACATCTGCAAGAAGGGAAGAGGAAGCACTCTAACACAGAATTCATTTTCTGCTTTCTCTTGCAGTAATTTATATCCAATGTGTCATCTTAGATATTGTGAAGATGGACTTAAAGCAGCTTATTTTTCCTTTTCTTGAGGGCTATGTCGCTAGGAGTACACTTTAACACGAACCACCTCCATTCCCACCCACAGTATGAGTCATAATAGCCATAATGTTAGTTACTCTAAACCAGGCATGGTAGCTCATGACATGGTATCAGAAATATCATTTTTCCTTTTGTCATATACTGGCCCTGAGAACATTATTTTGCTATTTGAGTTATATGTATCAGTTTCTCATGGTAGGAAGACAACATTAACACTAGGATCAGAGCCATTCTCACCCAGAGATAAGCCTTTGTTTTCAGCAAAACCACTCTGATAAGCCTTCTAACCTTCTACTTATATCTCTACCGAAAGCAGTTTAAAAATACTGACATTAGAGTTGGACAGACCTGGGTTTGTATACCTGATTCCACCACTGACCTTAGTTTTCTCCTCAGTAAAAGATAAATAGTAGGGTTGGGGCTGGGGCGAAAAAAACCCCAAACATATATAGTAATACCTAACAGAGTTTTGTAGAGAATTAGTAATAGTAATACCTAACAGAGTTTTATAGAGAATTAAGATAACAACTATACAGAATTTAACATAGAGCCTGGAAGTTGCAAGTGTCAAATAGTAACTATTATTAGTGTCTAGCACTTAGCATATAGTAGTAAGTGCTCAATGAATATTTGCTGAACCAATGACTAAGTGAATCACATAAAGCCTATTCTGTATCAGTTCTTTCGCTGCCCAAGGACTAGTAGTGGAGGTCAGCTCACTAGTTCCTCCCACATCTTTGTATCCTGTCTCAGAACAAGAGCATGTTTACTTTCCTTTCTCTCTTCTGTAAGAAAGGGCCTGATCTATTGTCAAACCTTTCACCAGGGCTTTTTATTATTCCCTCTTGCTGGCTGGTGAGTGGGGACCGTAGTTCCCATTCTGACTGAGATAATAGAAACCTCAAGAAACCCAACTCTCTTTTCTTCTTATGCCTGGTCTCCTGGAAATAAAAGAACACTTGAGTGTTAACTCTTCAACAACCATATAGATTCTAGACAGAGTTTATCATAAATAAATGCAAAATCAAGGATGGGTCCAGGGCTTTTGGATTACTTCATACAAAAGAAAAAAAAAGACCATATTGGACCAAGGAGACTAGAGACATATTATTTGTTGAAAATTAGTGTGTTTCAGGAAGGTTGTTTTTCAACAGAAAGTGAATTCATATATTATCTGTTCTTCTAGTCCATTGTTCAACCAGTTGATTTACTCATGGCTAATTCTGATGTCTATCATCAGAAAGAAAGTCAAGGAAGAGCTTCCAGAGCATGTCTTGGAAGGAGAGTGGATGAAAGATGGGATTAGAGATTGTTATTTAGGGCTGGGCTTGGTGGCTCACGCCTGTAATCCTAGCACTCTGGGAGGCTGAGGTGGGAAGATTGCTTGAGGTCAGGAGTTCAAGACCAACCTAAGCAAGAGTGAGACCCCGTCTCTACTAAAAATAGAAAGAAATTATCTGGACAACTAAAAATATATAGAAAAAATTAGCCAGGCATGATGGCGCATGCCCGTAGTCCCAGCTACTCGGGAGGCTGAGGCGGGGGAAGATCGCTTGAGCCCAGGAGTTTGAGGTTGCTGTGAGCTAGGATGACACCACGTCACTCTAGCCTGGGTAACAGAGCGAGACTCTGTCTCAAAAAAAAAAAAAAGAGAGAGATTGTAATTTAGAAGGATTATTTGAAGCGCTGTTTGCGGTCAGAGATAGACACTGCGTCAGGAAGGTAACGCTACGTTAAGGTGCAGAGATTTTGCCCAGATTTGTTACCCTATCTTCATCCCATTACATTGCTTGTTGCTTCTGTCTCCCCAATCCTGATGGAAGGTTGTAAATGGAAATGAGTTTCTGCAGTTAAATTTGTGAAGTAGCAATTGATCACCTTTTGAAAGAAGTCAAGACTAGGAGGATTTAAGAGAGGCAAGCGATGCTTTCTAGAGCATCTGGCTTACTGCCCAGAAGAGCAGCTACGCCCAGAAACTGTTGGAGGCAGCAAGCTGACTTGGAGATGAATGACCCCACTGCAGGGTATCTGCCTGTCTCCTACCTTTGAATGGTCTGACCTTCCAACCAGCTTGCCTGGGGATGTGCTGCCCAGCTGGTGGCCTGACTATTTTTCCTTGTGACCACCAGGGGATCAAGTATTTGCTGGGCTAGAAGAGCAAGCCCGCCAGGCGATGATGAAAACTGATTTTCCTGGAGACCTTGGCAGTCAGCGACAAGCTATCCAACAACTAAGAGATCAGGACTCCAGTAGCAGTGAGTTCTGCACCTTCTGGTAATGACTCAGGGCAATGGGAGAAGAATTATCAGAGTGTGTGTGCTCTGGGGACTGTGCATGGGGGTTGGGAGGAAGACATAAAAAAGATATGTGGATCCTTAGTGTCCCCAAGGGTGTTCTAAAGTGTGTGGGCATATGCTTACCTAGAGAGAGAGGACAGGTTTAGCATTATGTTTTTTAATTCATGGACTATAGTACTTGGTGCAATGCCATACACAGATAGGTTTGTTGGTTCTGATAGACAGGGACAAATTAATGCTCAAGCAGCCCCTGGGTTAGGCCCAATGAAAAGAAAAAAAAATCCCTGTCTCCTAGGGTCTGTTTATTTGTAATTAATAAAACATAAGGGTGGCATTAATGAATTCTTGCTTGAGGGACAAGTTTTAATGTTACAGAAGAAGATTCACTTGGTGATGAGATTATGCAGCATATAAAATGCTAAAGTCAAGGTCTTCCCACACCAGTACCTTAAGTAGATCCCTGTGCTTAAGAGACAGAAAAGACAGTGGCTGTTCACAAGTTGAGCCTCATGAATTGTCTGTCTTATGACCTGCCTGAACAAACATGTTTTGAGATGTCTTATTTCCTAGGAAGATTTCCACACTTCCCTGATCTCATCCATATGATATTGGTTAGTATAAGTGTCAATTCAGAGTGACATTTCTGATTTTTCTCCACATTTGAGAGGTGAGAACAAAGAGAGAGTTATGCAACCTTCTTGGAACTTGTTTCCACCCAAGCTAGTAATTAAGCAACATCAACAAAAAAAATAATTTGGTAACTGATTTGTCAGGTACAGAAAAATGAACCCAAAAACTTCTAGGAAACCTATAGGAGCCACCAGTTTCTTGAGTAATAGGAATAGCAACATCTACAAATGTCTAGTAGGTTTCCATTCCAGAACAGATGCATCATCTCTGTAGACAGCAGACCTGTTTTTTAAATCTTTCTAATAGATGTATTTGGATTATTGAGACATGACAAAAATGTGTTTGATACATTGTATTAGATTAAATTTACAAGTATTCCAAAATAGAAGCTGATGATCTAATCTGTGCCAATCCTTTGTTACTGAGGTAGATTCAAATGAAAGCAGTTCTGGGCTGGGGAATAAGGCATACACACCATAGATCTTTCCAGGGCCCAAATCTAGTCCACCAACCAACTGGAGTATCTAATACAGACAGGTAACTACTAGCAGATGATTTGGTTAGACTTCCTCATGAAGAAAGGGAATGGAACCAGTTTCGCCCAGTAAGAAAGGAAACGTAGTAATGGGTGTTGCTCACATACTGGTGGATTTAGAAGTTATGCAAGGGATAGGAGAGAGAAGGTAAGCAGCACTGTTAGCTAGGAAATCTTAGTCTCACACAGGTGTCCTGGTGACATTCTACCCTGTATCCCTTTCTTGCTCACATCAGGCACAGAAGTCCAGGATCTAAGTGGGGTTGGGAAGGGGCTGGAGCCTGACAGCTTCCCTAGGTTTGGCTTCCTCTTGTGATGTTCAAGGTACTAGCACTTTTTTTTCCTTTCAGGAAGAACTCCCCTTGTTATTTTTTTCATCTTTTTTTTTTTCCTATTTTATAAGTAATAGAGAAGAAAAATCAGCTCCCACACACCTTGCAGATTCCCTAGCCACAGGCAGACCTCCCCAACCTGCCCCCCAAACTAAAACAAACTCAATTCTTACTTCAGTCACAAGAAATTACATTTCATCCTAAAAGTGAAGAATGGCCTGTTCCTTCTACTTAATGCATTCAGTCACCCATCAGATAATCCAAAGAACCTACAGAAACAACGGACTTAGCTTAGAATGCGATCACTAGTAGAGAAGAACAGTGAGTCGGATACCGCTGCAGACTGCCTGAGGTTGTGCTTGCTAATTTTTCCACTGTGATGAACAACTCTTTCCTATAAAGTGACATCATTTTTAACTAATTTACTACTGCTTCCTTTACTGATAAAGGGACAAAAAACTTGCTGGTGCTTCTGTAAGTGTGCCTTGGGGTTTGTTGGGAACAAACCGATTAGTTGGGCTCAGAGTAAAATAGTATAGTGACACCATGGAAAAATTCTGCAGGGGGAGAAAAGTTAGTCATAAAATCAGAAGTGCTGGTAAGTCAGAGGTGGTGTGCTATGAGAATGAGCTTGGTGTGGGGTGCTTGGGGAGGTGTGATTTGAAGTGTGAGATATTTGAGAGCCATGCATAGGAAGGACCATTTTTATGAAATGTAGAGGGCCCAATAACCATTTTCCAATGCAGTTTTGCCTCAGATTTTCTCTTTAGTGCATCTATGGCATAATCAATAACAGCTATAGCTGGTTTCCACTTGACATGGATATGTGCCCAACTAAGCACTGATATCAAATATATTATGAGAGATCTGAAAATGTTTTTCTATTATAGCCGCAAACTCTAGGGTGGATAGAAGCTCAGGACATATTCATGCCAAAATCAGAACAAGTGACCAATTTGTGTGTTTCAGGTGACAGTGAGGGTGACGAAGAGGAGACCACACAGGATGAAGTCTCTTCCCACACGTCAGAGGAAGATGGAGGGGTGGTCAAAGTGGAAAAAGAGTTAGAAAGCGCAGAGCAGCCTGTTGGTGGGAACGAAGTGGTAGAGCATGAGGCAAGTGACAGATGGCTCCTGAGTCCGGGAATGCCCTGCCCTGATGCTTCTCACCCTGTGAACAGTCTTGCCTCTGACAGTCTTCCGGGCCTGAGCCCGAGGCCGCTTCCTTTGCAGCAGCAGAACTCACACCTCACACACACAGTTCTTGTCACGCCAGCTTTCTTTTCCACCCACGTATCACCGCACCCACGTGCAGCCTTCCTCCTAACGATCCCCATTTCTTCCAGGCAGAATAGCCACCTTCGCGAAATGGAACGCTTACTTCCCAAGGTGTACTCTTGAATATGCTTACAAATTCAAGTCAAAGTGTTACCTGCAGGGCCACCCTCTCACTAAATCGTATTCCCATAAGGAGCATGACAGGAGGGAAGCTAGCTAATCCTTTCTCTGCAGAGTTTACCTTAAGGGAAGAAACAGATCATTTCTCTCTGGGGCAATCCTGTGTCCTCATGGCTGGAAGCCCTGGAGAAAATAAAGATGGGAACAAATTTAGTTCCCTTTCAACTATTACTTTGTCCCACAATGAGAAGCTAAGAATGTGACATGGGATAGCAGATTGGGCTCCTTTTAACAGGATCCCCTGTTTAAAAGGCAGGGGAGGGCAGTGAAGAGACTAGTAAGAGTCCTGACGAGTTGCTGGTCTGTTGAATCGCAGGTCACAGAGAATCTGAATTCTGACCCCTTGCTTGAACTCTGCCAGTGTCCCCTTTGCCAGCTGGACTGCGGGAGTCGGGAGCAGCTGATCGCTCACGTGTACCAGGTATGGTGTGGGGGGCTGTGTGCACCGGCAGCTTGTTTGCAGCCCGGACCCTGCCTTGGCCTCAGGCTCCTGAAGGAATCTTGGGTCATTGCTTCCATTAAGATTCCACTCCAGCCCTCTAAGCATTTTAGAGAATAAGGGGGATATGTTGGATAAATACATTCTGGGTTCCCAGGCAGACACACTGTGAAAATTAAGTATCATTATGTTTTTCAAAATTATTAATACATATTTTAAACAGTGAAACAGAAACTAACATCTGTTAATAATAAGGGCTTTGTTTTAAAGAAAAACATTAGTTAACATAAATGTTTCTGAAATACCAATGAAGTTAGTATAAACAAGAAGATCAGAATCAGACTTTTGTGTCTGATTTTACCATGGTCCATTTGCAGAGCACCTGTGTCTTGTGATCTTACTGACAAGGCATTAGCACACATGCCAGCCTGGGTCGTACCATAAAGACACTTGGTTCGTGAGGAGAAGTATTTCTTTGGAAGATTGCCTTAAAAAGATTGAGGACAGGCAGAATATAAATACCTGTTGCATACCAGTATTCCCAGCCAGCTTCTAGATTGGCCTTCATCACTCCCTTAACACGTACTTGTACCTGCACAGCATACTAGGGAGACAGGGAGAAATAATCCTGAGCCCCTGAGGCTCTGAAGAGGGCTCTGGCGCCCCACTGTTCCTCAAGCCAGCCACGTTTCCCAGAATGTAGTCAGAGCTCAAGCTAATGAAATCTGAGCAATGGTCTGAATGGCCAGGCCCTTCTGAAGGCCCACTAACCCGGAAACTGTGAACTTTCCAGGGGCCAAACAGAGAGAATAATTGCAAGTGCCTTGTTCCCAGACGGAGGAAAGGGGACATTTCCCAGAAAGTAGTTTCTAAGTGGGTGCAAATTGTCCTGGAAGCAGTGCAAGACTGACAGATTAAGGCTTTGTTTTACAGCACACTGCAGCAGTGGTGAGTGCCAAGAGCTACATGTGTCCTGTCTGTGGCCGGGCTCTTAGCTCCCCGGGGTCACTGGGTCGCCACCTCCTAATCCACTCGGAGGACCAGCGGTCTAACTGTGCTGTGTGTGGAGCCCGTTTCACCAGCCATGCCACTTTTAACAGGTTAGCCGGGCGCCTACCCTTGTTGTGCCGGGAGCAAATTACTGGGTGTGGGTTCTGCTTTCCCAAGTCAAAGGGAAGGCAACAGACAGGTAATGCGTAGGCAGCTGACTCATGACTATTTGGAAATACAAGTAAGAGGCAAAGAAAGATGCCTTTTTCACTAGCTATCCCCAAAGGGAAATGAATTCCCATTTCTTTTCCCATCAGAATAATATTTTCAACTAGGAAGAGATGTAGGGAAGTCTAAGGACATTCATGAGGAAGCATAGAGAAAGAAGTTACAGGGTGCTGAGAGGACCCTGGCATGAGGACATAGTCTCCACTGTTTCCTAGGAAGACTGGAACTGTGTGAACATTGTGTCCTCGTCCCGTCTGCCTAGTGTACAGTGCAGAGTCTGCCTTTGCACCGCAGGCAGTGCCAGGAGAGGAGGTGGGTCAGTGGTGTGCGCCTTCACTGAAGCAGCTCTCCACCTCCAGGAGCCTTCGTTCCCACAGTGGGACTGGTGCTGCACAGCCTTTGCAAACACTGTCCTTCCAGCTTGAATGAAAACTCCACACTATAAGCGCTCATCTGATTTCTGGTTCATCGTTGTGGCACTTGGCTCAGTCATTAACTCCAGGGGGGCTTTAAGGCTTGGTAGACACTAGCCCATGGAGGATAACGGGCGGAGAGGTAGAGGAGGTCTGCCAGGCATTCAAACTGACCTCTAGTGGTGAACTCAAAGCAACTGAGCCGCTAGGCCAGGAGTAAGCCAGGGCTGAATACCAGAGCCTTGCTAGAAGAAAACACTAACCATCCCAAATGTTTGCATTCCAGCGAGAAACTTCCTGAAGTACTTAATATGGAATCCCTACCCCCAGCCCACAATGAGGGCCCCTCCAGTGCCGAGGGGAAGGACATTGCCTTCAGTCCTCCAGTGTACCCTGCTGGAATTCTGCTTGTGTGCAACAACTGTGCTGCCTACCGGAAGCTACTGGAAGCCCAGACCCCCAGTGTACGCAAGTGGGCCCTACGTCGACAGAATGAGCCGTTGGAAGTACGGCTGCAGCGGCTAGAACGAGAGCGCACAGCCAAGAAGAGCCGGCGGGACAAAGAGACCCCCGAGGAGCGGGAGGTGAGGCGCATGAGGGACCGTGAAGCCAAGCGCTTGCAGCGCATGCAGGAGACAGACGAGCAGCGGGCACGCAGGCTGCAGCGGGATCGGGAGGCCATGAGGCTGAAGCGGGCCAACGAGACCCCGGAGAAGCGGCAGGCCCGACTCATCCGAGAGCGGGAGGCCAAGCGGCTCAAGAGGAGGCTGGAGAAAATGGACATGATGTTGCGAGCTCAGTTTGGCCAGGACCCTTCTGCCATGGCAGCCTTAGCAGCTGAAATGAACTTCTTCCAGCTACCTGTAAGTGGGGTGGAGTTGGACAGCCAGCTTCTGGGCAAGATGGCCTTTGAAGAGCAGAACAGCAGCTCTCTGCACTGAACCACACCTTCCTGCCTGCGCCCCTGCCCGCCCACCAACCCAGGCCCACAAGGACCAGTGCTGCCGCCGCCCATAAGGCCCCGTCCTGCGGCCAGAGGCAGGCCCGGGTGTGTTGCAGGTGGACCTGTGCACCCCTTGCATGTGGGAGCAGGATGACGAACGAGGTCAGGAGGAACCTGGCTCTGGGCAGCTCTGGACAGGGAGCAGGCACTCCAGAGAAGGGGACTTCCCAGCCCACTGCTGCAGGCCATGCTTATAGAACTGTGGGGCCCCAGTGTGGCCCATGAAGTTGCGAGGGCAAATAAATTAATTTTATCTTTACTGGCCCTTTCCTGCTTTTCTCTCAGTTTCATTCGCCCAAATGGTGTGATCTAGGAGAGACCTGGGTATGAGTTTTCAGGCAGCGACTTCTGGTGTTTGCCCTTTTCTGAGGGAGGGAGCTCCTCATCTCAGGCTGTCCAAGCAGAGGTCCCCTATTTGGGCCTTTACAAGTTGACGAGGAAGAACTGACATTGAAGGAAGAACTGATGCTGACTTTGTGAGGATCCATTCCCACAACCATAAGGGAGAGCTCCACCGCCCCAAGGGCTATTTAAACCTAGCCTGCCTTTTCCAAACTCAGAAGTAGTAGAGACCTTCCCTCGTAACTGGCATTTTCTAAAGACTATGCAGTACTTTGAACCAGGTGCAGGTGACTGTTCCGGCAGTACTGTTTGTTGAACATTTAAAATTCTATCTCAAATAAAAGTCAGCCGCACCTAGGAATATGTTCATAGCAATGGCTGCAACATTAAAGTCCATAGCACCAAGGAACTCATGTTTGAGAGAAGAGGTAATCCATGTTTTCATTTATTCCCCAGAGCCAAGGTAGGATAATAAAACCCACTGGGGAAACTGCAGTATTAAGGTGATGAGAGAGCTCAAGGCAATAGTGGTGAAGGCTAGAGCAAAATGATTACTCTGGCACTTTGTATGGCTGCCAAACCATGGAGAAGACAAGAGCTGAGGTCATTTCTAAAAAGTTTCTGTGATGGTACAGAACAAGCACAGAACTTTCCTAGCCTGCACCAAAGGTTGTGTACAGTTTAGATAATTATAGATCTTGAGGTCCAGAAGGAAGTGCCCTAGTTAAATTGTAGCCAGAAAAATAACTATGCCAGGAATGTGGACCTCTTCCAGTATCCTAACAGGGAAACCTGGACTCCTCGCTGACCTCCGCAGGTCCAATGCTGTTTAATCCTGTCCACTGACTCCCAAACTAGGGTTAATTCCTACCAGGCATGCTTAAGTATTTGTTCTAAAAACTACATTTAAAAGAAAGTAAGTACTTAATCCAAATGCCTTTCTCCCACAGAGCTCCATGCTGAAGTTCCACCTGGGATGCTTCAAAATGGGTGAGCACTCACTAGGTGCTAAACATTATTCTGAGCACCCTACGTGGATTATCTCATTTAATTTTCACAACAAATTCTGAGTTAATACAAACTCAGGAGTTAGATGTCTAGGTTCAAAACTGCACTGCCACTTACTAGCTATGTAACTCTGGGCAAGTTACTTAACTTCTGTCTTGGCTTCCCCATCCACAAAATGGAAATACCACTACTAACAAATGATTGTTCATATACATAAGCCACTTAGGTTAGTTTGTGGCACATAATAAATGTTCCATAAATGCCGCTTACTAGTGGCAAGCTTTCTAATTAGTAGACAATGCCTCTGATTGGGGCTGACTTATTCCAGCAATTTCTGGCAGTGTTCCTGAATAAAGAAAAGAAGTAGGGGAAAGGCCAGCAGTGAAGATACCTACACATCCTTGTAATTGATTCTGCTAGCATCTAAGTCTACAGGTAGACTTCTGGGTCTCTGAAATCCATACCAACAGATAAGAGCCCATGCTTTGGGACACGCTCACGCCATCTGCCCCAAGCTCACCACACGAAGATGGGTACCATTTGTGCTCCATTATAAGTGCTCCCACAAAGGGTTTCTATCCCCCACCCAATGGCCACCACCTAAGGCTGGGATAGGAAGAAGGCGCAAACACCAAAAGGAAAAGCTAGTAGTTTATATAGATAGATATATAGATATATAGATATTGATAGATATTGTGTTTACATAGTCCACAAGTTAAATGCAGGTATCCATAAGAAGAGCATTAACAATAAAAATACAATCTGTGTGTAGCCAAGTACAGAGACTTAAAATGGTAAAACAGCAAAAAGGATCTCACAAAAGTACAAATATACAGTACAAATTGATTTATTTAAAACAGTTACAAAAAAGCACAACAAAATAGAGATTATCCTTAGAATTATTAATGCTTTGTTAAAGATCAGGTAGGATTAGAGGGTAAGAAATGGTGTTGGGTGGGGGAGCACCTGACTAGTTCTAAGGCTTTAGATACAATGCAGTTGATTACATATTAATTCAGCCATTACATACTGGGGATAGTAGTTGGGGGATCAGTAATTTATCTACAGGGAACTCCTACACAAATCAGATCCATCCAGACCTCCCCAGTGCCATCCTTCTCCACTCTGTAGGACCCTAAAGCCACCCAGATGACAACATTCCCATCCTTTCTCCACCCCATTCCCTATCCATATATTCTTCCCTCTCCTAAGGTGCTGTGCAAGCTGAGAGCAGTCTGCTCTCTGCAGCTGGAACATATACTGTTTTGGCTACAGGGATCCTGGGTGACTAGGAAGGTTGTTGGGGACTTCAAGTTAGCCATGAGTACAGTCTCTCCCCCAACACAATCTAGATTCTCTTGAATGCAAGCATCAAGCGAGGGATCAACCCTGCCTTCAGCAATACCAACAACTGTACTAACCACTCACAGCTCACAAATACGTGCAAACTCCCTGTCCAAGGGGGTGGGTGTAAAACCACTGTGTCATCAGCTCTCTCTCTCTCTCTGAAGAACCTCAGTCCCCGTGACAGTCATAAAGACAGAAATAAATGCTTGCAAGTTTGACAATGGGTAAAGGCACATGGGCTGCTGCCACACACACTGCAGACAGGAACCCAATTTGAGGCCATCTTCACTGCCGGGCATTTGCAGTGAGTGGCTTTGGGATCAGACAGACGTGAGTTTGCAATCTACCAGGGAGGGATCTAGGCTTAACAGGAGAACTAATAAAGAAAACTTTAGTGTGAAAAGTGCATTTATGACTACTGTTCCTGCTGGGGAGGCAGCAGGGCAAACCACAACACCTCTCCTCCTTCCGCCCCAGGCACTGTGCATAGTCTGCAGGTAAGGAGAGAGTGCAATCAACTCCAGCATCTCAAGGGCCAGTGGCATCCTAGGCCCAGACCAGGCTTCTGGTCCAAAGATGGATCCTAGAGTTGAAAGAGCAACTGACAGCTGCTAAGACCCAGATGCTTATTTTATTATTGCATAATGTGGGAGACCTTCCCTACCCCAGGGAAGCTGGAGGGTGAAGGCTTCCCAGCAAAGGGCTAACAGGTGACTGATCAACATCCAACCTAGTAGGGTTCAGCTCTTCAACTGTAGTGTACGCTTTTTCCCATCTGAAAGGTACTGTAGCTTCAGTGTGGTTTAGTAAACTTAGCCCCATGAGGCCAAGACGTCTCCCTAAAACTTGGCCTCTGTCCTATTTACTTTGTTTATAAGACTGTGACCGAATCTCCCACGGCCAATTCATCAGGTTATCTTTACTCCAATGGACCCAGACCCCTTTCTAGTCAACCCATGTCCACCTTCATCTCCAGGGTGAACACTCAACTCTTCCATGCCTGCTGTTGCACGTTTAAATCACACTACCATCCTGTACTTCCCTCTAAATCACCTATGATGCCCACTGGTAAAAATAAAATTAAACCCCACTTGAGCAGCTATTTCAGCCAAACTCCAAACCCTCTCCCAACCCCAGAGTCCGCGTAACTGGAACTAGATGAACCTTGCTGGGATGTGGCACAGGCCCTAATGTGGTTCCCCCTCACTCAGTTTTTAAAACAGGATACAAGACACCATAAAGGAAAGAAGTTAATACTACAGAAAATACCCACTAATAGGACCTACTTGTTTCTCCCTCAAGACAGGCAGACATTTGGAGCCAAAGGGCTCCTGACAGCACTGAGGCCAATATCCCTTTGGATTTGCCAGCCCACCAGCAGCATTTCATACCGTCCCTATTCAATATGACTTTGCCATAAAATAACACTGGTACAACACAGGTAAGAAAGAACAAGATGCCTGGACTTAATCTACATGGCCAAAGACATGAAAGGACCGGGAGCTCCAGAGGATAGCAGGCAGGACACTGAGCAGACAGCAGCAGTGGCAAAGCAGCACAGAGCAAAGTCCTTGGTGTTACGACCAACTGGGACCAAGAGTATGGAAGGGTCAGTCCAGATCTGCTGGGGCCCCTCCCCTCAGGTACAAACACTCAGCTCTCAACTCCCAGAGCCGGTTCCCCCATGCCACCCGCTCCCCCATGTACAGTAATCTTGAAAGGAATGATGACTCAAGACTTACGTTGTCACCCTCCTTTACTGGGTTCCCCTTCTCCCAAATTGGTATGGACGTTTCTGTACAGTGGCAGAGAGTGAGCAGTCCTCCCTTCTATCCTGGAAGCTCCAAGAATGTCCTACCACTGACAAGGGCCTGGCTCTGGCCTTCATCACCTGCCCATTCCCAAAAAGCTCACAATTTCCCCACTAAAATGACCACTCTCTTAAAACCACTCTCAAGTCTCCTGCAAACTTAGGAAATTCCTATAAGGAAGAATGGACACAGCACAGGTTACTCTTATTTCTCGTGCCTGGAAGAAAAGACTGAACCAGAGGGAAAAGACAAGGGGAATGCCACAGCTCTGACCAAGATTTCAAGCACAGGCCTTCTTTTCCTGGGGGACCATACTTTATGAAAGATACCTTTGCAACTCAGCAAAATCAAGTATTAATATGTTACATATGCATGGCACGATATCATGGGAGCTGCTGGTACCGCTTTACCAGCAAGAGACAGAACAGCAGCAGAAAGGTCAGGGCACAACTTGCCAAGTTCCTCAAGAATCTCTTTCCAGGATTCAGCAGGAGTTACCTGGCTGGAAAGTCACAACTGGCCCAAGTGCAGGGTGATTTGATTTAAACTACTTGGCTGGTATCTGACTAGATACAGCTTTGCTCCCATAAGGAGGAAGCTCAGTTGGTGTCCTTGTGGATGCTTCTTGAGCATCTACTGTGTGCATGTCACCATATTCAGTTGATCAGACTTCCTATGAGGAAGGACGCTTGCGAGAAACCCATGCAAACAATAAGCCCTAGGAATGAGTTGCTCATGAAACAGCCAGAGATGAGGCCTTCTCCCAAGGCTCTCATCTGAGGGGATTCCTCAAGACTCAACCCCACAGGCCCCCGCTGTAGGAAACAAGCCAGAGAAAGCAGCATTGAGAGATAATGGGGGGCAGAGAAGGGAAAGGACATGATCCCAAACGCAGTACAAACAAGGTTGGTGTTTGCTCCGATGTGACCCGGAGACTGAAGTACTCTCAGTCAGGTCAGCAGCTTCCTATGGATGGACACCTCCCCTCCCCGAAAAGCTGAGTGACCAGGTAACTGCTTTCAAGGAATGAAACCATGGATTATAGGGCTTGTAGCAAACAAGCCAGTTTCAGTCACTCTGTCCCCCCAAGAGAACCTTTAGCACCTGAACACTAAGAATGACTCCATTCTCAGAACTTCCCCTCCCCTCAGGAGGTAGGTAAGACTATTTATCCCCATTTGGCAGCTGGGGAGGAAGTGAAAGAGCGAGAGGTCACGAGACTTGCCTGAAGTCTTTGACAGAGCAGAGATCAGACCTCAGAGGTTTGGACTCCTGATGACAGGCCGGGCCCCATCCAGTCCAAGTACATCTATAAAGGAAATGCCAGGATCATACCCTGGGAGAAGCCTAACCAGAGAGTTGGGTGGATAATACCCTGAGTTGCCTTCAAGAGTCTAAAGACCCCCAAAAAAACAAAAAAACCACTCACCCACCTGAAAGCTGGTGGGGGAGCCTAATTCCCAATACCCAGTGGAACCCCACAGTCTGAGCTGATGCTGAAAGTTGTGAAGAAAAAAACGTGGGCTTGAGACATGGGGGGCAAATGCAACTAAGACTGAGAATACTCTTTGCAGAGGAATATACCACCACAGGGTGAAATCCACTTCAGGTGCTGAAATGTCACCAAGACTATCATCTTAGAGCTGGCGGTAGGAGGGGACTCCTTGGAGATGCCAGAATGCTGGGAGAGGCTGTGTAAAAATGCCAGGATGGGCACTGCCCAGCCAGGTGCATTTGCCCTGGCCCAGGGCACAGTTCCCTTCTTGTTTCTCCACCAAGCTGTTTGGCAGTGGAAGAGGAGGGGACATGATTGAGTTTTTAAAAATAGAGACTACAGCTGAAGGGGAAACCAGAGAGACCCCTACATACCAAAAAACTAGAGTTCTTGGTCAGAGTGGACAAAACCAGCATTGCAGAAGAGGAAAGGCAGTGCGGCTACCAGTGGGGCCCAGGTCAAGACACCATGCAGGGAGGTTAGGGCAGGAGGGTGGGGGCGGCGCAGGCACTTAGGCACAACATAGACAGACAAAGGCGGGGCGTGGGTGCCTGGGGAAAAGAGTCCACTGGTTTTTCAAAAGTCACCGTTACCAGCTAAAGACTCAGTGAAATGTCAAAGCAGGTCTGGCATGCTGAGTTGGAGGAGCTTTGTTAGGTCAGCTACCTTTCCAGAGCCCTGCCTGGAACTCAGTCCGCCTGGCTGTCAGGCCTTTCTCCCGAAGGTCCCTGACTGGGTCCCCAGCAAGGCGGTACTTCAGTCTGAACCCTGGAGGGGCTTCTCTCTCTCCTGCCCCCAGCTGCTAGAAGCCTTGTAGCAGGAATGGTGAGGAGAGGCGGGGAAGGGCTGTGACGCAGAGGATCAAACAGAGTCCTTAGATGAGTGCCCCTCCCACAAACCCAGCCACAGACATCTGTAACAAAGTCACCCTTTAAAGTGCACATCTCTCACAAGAAGGGTTCTGGGTGGGAACCCTCTTATTTCCAACCTTGGGGCCTCCTGCCCTTCCACACAAAAAAAGAAAGAAAAAAACCTTCTGACAGTTTAACTGCTACTATAAGCTGTGGATCATCATTTTTGGCTCTTTCTATACTCCCTCCGTCTGCCACCTGCTCCCAAAGCCTGGACTTCCCCTTGCAGGAGCTAGGGATGGGGAGGAAAGAACAGGGAGGCCCTGATTTTGGAATGTTTCTTATCCTGTGTGCACCCCCTTCCTTCCCTGGCCCAGGCCTGCTGCTCCCCAACACAGCACCCTCTGGGGCTGTGCTGAAAGGATGCCACGGAGTAACGAGCAACAGATCCCGCCTGGGGAGGCTGCCTTCATGCCTCCCCTTTCCCCCCAAATCTCACTGCCAAGAGAGCCGTTCCCTGCTCGGCGTGTGCAAATCCTCTGCCTGCTCACAGTGAGGCTCAGCTCGGGGGCAAAGCCCCAGTCTTGGTCTGGGAAAGAGGTTCATTTTCCCGCATTGGAACGCCCTTCAATGGACAGCTTCACCTCCTGTGGGATGAAAGAGGGACGGAGCAGCGCAGCCCGTGCCTCCTCCCCTTGCATGCTGTATCTTTGGAAGTTCAGGGCGGGCCAGCAGGCCTGAGCACCGGGCTCAGGCTGGGAGGGCTCTACCACATGGGAGCCCTCTCCTGCCGGCTGGCTCTTCCCCTCACTGTCACATAGCTCTCTGGGTCCCAAGACTGTCCTCTCAGGCCTTTCTCGGGGGGGACCCAGCTGGCCTGGGGGAGCACAGCTGGCCTGAGAAACTGAGTTACTGTTCAAGCTCTGTAAACTGATAGAGATGCAGACATCTCCCACCTGTAGCCGATGGCAGGGCAGAGAGAAGAGTTGTGCAGTCCGCCCAGGGCTGCAGGAGGACCAACCCTGGCCATACACAAAGAAGGGATGCTCGGGGGGCACCTCGATGCTCACTTTGCTCTGCTGCTCACCAACCACGAAATGCAGCATGACAAATCCAGGCCATTGGCTCTCCTGAATGTCCACGACCGTGCTAGAGTCAATCTTCAGCCCCCCGCTCACTTCGGCACTGCGCACAAAATCCTGGGTCTGGAGGTCTTCCACCCGCTTCAGCTCCCCAGTAGCCAGCTGGATGATGGCGCCTTTCATGAAATGGGAGGGCAAGTGGGAGGAGGTAATGGGGGGTGGCGATGGCTCCTTGTCTGGGAAGGTGGCTCTGGCCTGCATGTCCAGACTTGATGCTACCAGGATCTCCGAGCCCATGGGCAGCAGGCCTGTGTCAGTTCCAGTGGGCACCAGGTTGCCATTGGCTACAACCACTGCTTTGGGTAAAGGTCTATGTTTCACTGGTTCCTGATGGGACTGCGGGTAGAACCCACGGGCCTGATTTTTTTCTGCCAGCTCTGCAGGGTTCCTGGCCGACCCTCGCCCCTCACCCTGATGGTCAGGGGTATGATGGGATAGGTTGAGGGGGCTGGGTTCATCCTTCCTCTGAGCTGCCACCACACGATAGTCCTGAGAAGCTAAAGCGCCAACCACCCGTTGGACCTCAAGGTCAGTGTCTGGGGTTCCTCGATGTGCGGGCGCCGCCACCTCTACCCGTGGAGTCTGAGAACCTGAAAACAACTGTCCGTCCACCACACATTCTACAACTGGCACCAGTCCCTGGCCTTCACCCTTGCTGTTGGGGGAGTCAAGGGCTTCGCTTTCCCGTCTTACTATATTTCGCTCTCGTTGTCTCTGTCCTCCATTGGCAGCGGCTGCTTCCAGAGCAGACTGGCCCTCCTGAGGGATAAGAACTGGGCTGGAACCTGCTGGAGGGGTTTCATGCAAGGTATACCCAGCAGGTAACCTGGACATTTGATAATAAATGGGCATCCGGCCTGGAGCGAGGTCCAGCGGCTGAGTGCTCGAGTGATGTGGCAACTGCCCAGGTGGGGAGGTGGCTGAGGGGGCTTTGTTAAACGAGTGGGCCGGGGATGAAGCCTGTGGGGGAGGAGTGGCTCCTTCTGCCAGGAGGGAGGCATATGGCACAAAGTGTGGAAGGTGAGATGTGGCAAGGTTGGCAGAAGGAGAAAGGAGGGGACTCGGTAGGAAATTAGGTGGCACAGCATAGGGAAGGCTGTAAGGAGACCCAATAAACTGCAGCGAGGTGGACGGGAGCTGAGCATAGTGGATTGGGGGATAATGGATTCCTGGGTGTTGAATCAGTGAAGACGCTACATTAAATGTGGGGGGCAAGGGGCTCATGTTCACCACAGATGGGAGGCCAGTTGGAGAGAAGGTGGCAGGTGGCACAGCCACCTTATACAGCATGCCATACTGGTCCACCGTGAGACCGGTGATGGCCTCAGCTCCGTCACCCCCCAGGCTGACTCTGGCTCCTGCCTGGCTCTGCCCGGCCACCACAACCCCTCGGGACCATTCAGAAGCATCACTGGAGGGTGTGTGGTTAGTGGAGCAGCTGGTAGTTCTCCCCATATCCTCGCTGGTCACGGGGAGGTCTCGTTTCTTTGGTGGAAGGCATTCCTGACTCCTCTCATGAACAGGTTTCATATTGCTTTGTGGTGTTGCTGGAGCCTGGAATGGGTCGGCTTGCTCCTTGGGGCATCAGAAGGGGCTTCTCTGTGGCTTCCCTGCACCCCTCTCTGCTGCTGGCTGGGGCACCCACATCTGCTAGGGAATAAATCAGAGGCAAAGAAAAGTAACCTACAGATGAACCAAGTCAAAGGAAAGAGCAAGAACTGTGCCCATGGAGGAAAATATAACAAAGGAGACCGCTGGAAAAAAGGAGGTATGAGAAAGGGGCAGACAAGGAGATTACCCACCCCGACCCCAATCCACCCCCATTCATCCACCTAGGACATGAGACACACGGTCAGGGAAACCACAAAGCACTATAAGGACAAGCATTCAATCATGCATAAATAACCCGTGGGATCCATAACCTCAGAGAGACCAACAGCTTCACAACTAGTCATGCCTCTCATGAGCACCTTGACTGTTCTCAGCCTTCTCCTCTAAGGAGACTTTGAACACATGGTCTTTGCTGCCGGTTCTTTTTAAGTTTTTCCTTTTGCTAAGAAATAGTAATGTGCCATCATCCTTCCCTGAACATATGACCTCATCCTTGCTTCCTTTCCCTAGCCTAATTTGGGTTATGATCTCACCTACTCCCATCCCTCCCACCCCAAGCCTAGCTAAACTCTCATCTTCCTTTGCCTCATGTTACCAGCACCTCAAGGACTAAGATGTCAGTAAGTCCTGAGGTCTGCTTGTGCTTTTAAAAACTTTGCTCTTTAAACATGTTATGAAAACTGCCATATTCTTTGCTCCATGAAGTATACTACATTCCGGCTGTAGTGAGAGCGATTATACTAGTTTGCTCTACAACTTGTTCCTCCTCCTCCCCAAAGAGCAACAAAACTCTGCTGATCTCACACAGACTTCCAGCTCCCTAGTCTCACAAGAGTTTTTTTCTTCTCACTGACCACCTTCAATGTGCCTTCTTTATTCATTTCCTTTCTTTTCTTTTTTGCCCTTTCTTTTGCCAATGGTTCCTTTTCCATTATAGGTCTGCTCTAGGCACGACTTCATAAAATTCTGGTTCCATTCCTCTAAATATGCCTATTTATGTCTATGTCTGTATGATTCATCAGAAAGTTCTCTCTCCTTTCTCTTATCGTCACCTTTCACAAATGCTTCTGTCCATTGTTATAGAGCAACTTTTCGGTCTGAATACTTCAACACACATGAACTTTGTCACCTACTTCTTCTAATCAGGCTCCAGTTCTTTGGATCTGAAAAGAGCTTTCTATGACATTACATTCTGTCTTTCCACTGTCACATCCCAGATATTTTTCTGCTACAAGGACTCCCAAGTCCCTGTATTACCTGAGCTTCCAGTGGTGCTTCTGAGCAGCTGTAGTAAGTGTCCTCCCGGCTGACTTGGGAGCCTAGGAGACAGAAATAGGAATGGGGTAAGCAGGAGGCTGACTTCTGATTCTCCCCAGGGTCATCATGAAAGGCAATTCCAAAGCATTAAAGCCCCTGAGTCCTCGCTGCATCCTCTTCTCCAGAGGTAACAGCACATTTATCTAGAGTGCCTAGACGGTTGACTAGAGAAAAAGCCATTTCTTTTTTTTTTTTTTTTTTTT
>RJWJ010013796.1:0-39208 GCA_004363605.1 Indri indri | reverse complement strand
TCCCTTTCTCCCTTTTCCTGCCCCTCTGCTCACTGCACGCTACAACATAAACTCCAGGAGGGCTGGGTTCTTTTTTCTTTTTCTTTCTTTCTTTTTTTTTTTTTTTGAGACAGAGTCTCACTCTTTTGCCCGGGCTAGAGTGAGTGCCATGGCGTCAGCCTAGCTCACAGCAACCTCACACTCCTGGACTCAAGCGATCCTTCTGCCTCAGCCTCCCGAGTAGCTGGGACTACAGGCATGCGCCACCATGCCCGGCTAATTTTTTCTATATATTTTTAGTTGTCCGATTAATTTCTTTCTATTTTTAGTAGAGACGGGGGTCTTGCTCTTGCTCAGGCTGGTTTCGAACTCCTGAGCTCAAACAATCCGCCCGCCTCGGCCTCCCAGAGTGCTAGGATTACAGGCGTGAGCCACCGCGCCCGGCCTCTTTTTTCTGTTTACTGATGAACTCTAAGCACTTTGAAAAGATCATGGAAAACAGTTGCCATTCAATAAATATTTAATGAATTTATAAATGAAAGTGTTTCCAGAGGTGTCATTAAGTTAATGGGCATCTTATTTTGATGTTGACCTTCTTTTGTCCCATAACTAAAAGATTATTCATTTCATGGACTATTTTTCAATTTTATTTCTGATATTTAAGACTGCATTGGCATAGCAATTTTTGTATGATCTATGAATCTCTCTTGCATTAGAAATTGTTTTTAGTGTTAAAGAGTGCTCCCTATACACTTGCAATACTTTTCATATTCTCATGTTTTTCTTTTTTTATCTTTTTCTATTATAATCATCCTCTCATTTCAAATAAACATTTCATCCTTATGATTTTCAACATGATGAACTGTTTAGCATAGTACAGAAAAATTGCTCTCATTTAAAGAACAATGTAACAGCCAAGAAAAATAATATTTTGCATGACAAATCGTTCTGTTAGGAGAGCACAGAGTGAGTTGCTCTTACTCTAGTTTTATTCTCTGAACACATGTAAATTTAAGGTTTATAAGTACAAGCATTTTTTGCCTCTACCTCTTAAGGTAGAGGAAAGAATATTGGATTGATATTTAGGAAATCATAAATTAAAATTTCCTAGTGTTACTGTATTCTTATTATGAAACATGAATAGGTCCATTCACACCTTTGAATCTTATTCTTTGATATTTTCTTTACCTTTAAATTTCATTCTGCTATATATTCTGGGTTCCTGAATGTTAGAAAAAAACTACAATATGTCTTTTCTGACTCTAGTATTTGCTACCATTTTTAGTGTTGGCCATATTAACCCCTTGGCTGCTCTTGTGTTCAGATTACTGCTTTTCTGAATTTGACTCCAGTCTCCTCACTATGTGTGTTCAACCAGACTACTTGGCCCTATTTTATAGTGCAGAGAATAAAACTTTGTGAAAAGCAACCTATTTGAATTTTTTTCCTTATTTTTCAAACAAATTAACAATAAAACTTCAGGTCAAATATGATATAGAACAAAAATAATTTTCATGGAAAGCTCTACTTGTTAGAAAAAGAGAGGTAGGTAGAAAATAAAAGGACTATGTCTTGTGTCCATTTATCACTAATGGAATCAATAGGTAAGCCTTCCTGGATGTAGCCATAAACTAGGTGTCATCATAGATTGATCACCTGTCATTGATTACCTGTTATCATTATCATCATTATCATCATCATCATTGCTAATGCTTTCTGATTGCTTACTACCTTTAATAATGATCAGTTTCCACAACCATGGTATGTGGGTGTTAGCATTTCAATCCCATTACACAGATGATAAACCAGAGGCACGGAGGGTTTACTTAATTACTTAAGTAATTTTTAAAAATTTACATAGCTTATGTGAATGACACCAGAATTCTGACTGAAGTGTCTGGCTTGAAGCCCATTGTCTTAAATACTGTACTATTTTGATTTTATCCTAGCCATTTAACTGTGCACTGGAAATTTAAGTCACCTCAAGAAAGGATAATTAACTATTGAAATCATCATGAAAGACCAAAGTAGAGGGCGTTAGATGACAACATGAATATTTTGTGGCTAGAATAGAATTCATGTTAGCAATGGCTTTGAGAAAATTTAATTTTCCTATTTTAACAACTTAACAAACTATCCCCAAAAGTACTTAGTGAACATATTGAAATTCTAAATAACAAATTATAGTTGAATTTTGGATCAGACCTTTGAGAAACAAAGATATAGTCTGTATAATGGCAGTAAAATTAATGATATAAAACTCAGGTCTGATACAGTATCAGACTCCCTGGCTTTTCCAGGCTGGCTCACCTAAGCTCAGTCTAGCCATCCATTCATAGCAAATTGTGAATAATACTCAGAAAAGCCCTGTGGGTTTGGATATGTTTGGTCAAAACCATGCTGTGGTTTGGCAAGCCTGAAAGCAGAGAGTAGAAGTCTGTCTTCCACGACTTGTCAAGTGGATACTTGCCAACCGTGAAGTTGGTCCTTTTGAATTGGATATAATTCTTTGTAGATAAGGCACCTTTCAGGGTTTCTTCGGTTTGGAATGAAAAAAGAAATCTTAGAATTGAAAACTCACATTAAAATAGTTGTCTGTTTTTCTCACAAGTTTCAAAAATTAGACTTAAAATATCTAATTTAAAAATAATTTGACACTAAAACTTATATTAATACATGTATAACGGTATAAGTGATTGCTTTTTCCTAGGTTTCAGGAGATTGACAAATTCCAATTCCCTTGATACTTAGACGGCAGCCTGGGTTTTCAAAGCCTGTTCTCTATGTTTATATTGCCCTTGAGATTGTTTTCACTAGGTACGCTAAAATATAAACTAGAAAAAATAAATAAATAAATAATCTAAGATAACCACAGAAACTAAGAAAGCCTAAAACTGTTTTGAATGTTTTCAAGAAAGAAATAGAAAAGTCTTGGTAGTCAGCAGGCACAACCAGTTTGGGGTAGTCTCAAGATTTTCTAGTGCACAGAATCTTGGTTCAAAGAATTGAACCAAGTTGCTAAACCTAATAAAGATCTAAGAAAGCAAAGTCCACCAACTAAATTAATAAGAAAATAAAGAGAAGTCTGAAAAAATATGAAATTGAAAGGTTTAATTATTCAGCTGGTAGTACAACAAGTTAAGAGCATGGAAAAAGTCAGGAGGTTAATAATATAAAAATATTATTTTAAATGGTACACATATGCAGTTGCACAATAGCAACTGTGCTCATGTTTGTTGGATTTGGATCATCTCTTTTAGATTGTTTGCCTTCTCCAATATACTTTCCTAGTTTTTTTTTTTAATATGGTAAGTTGAATTATCAAAATTCAATAAAATTTAACTGAAAGTTGTGATTTACAGTTATTTGTATTCAAAATTACTCTGTAGAGTGTAATCGTTAAAAAAAAGAGTGATGATCTGAATTATCCAATGAGGTTTTGGTGATATTTTTAATGTTCATTGCTTCAATTAAGCAACCGTTAAGTAACTGTTAAGTGTATATTACATATTTGGCCCTGTGTTTAAGTTGTGTGAAATGTGTAAAAGAACAATCATATAGTGAAAGATCCCTTTCCCAAAAAACTAACTGTACAACAGTAAAGAAAGGACTTCACATGAAAAACATTAGATAATAAAACTATATATAAATAAAACTAAGCTGCATAGTATAAACAATTTGAAATTACATCAATACATGTAGAATAATAGGAAAATAAGAAAAAAGACGTTTGAGAAAGGGCATCGATGTCAGCTGGGACCACCAGAGATGAGAACGGAAGAGGAGCCTGAAAGATGGAGCTGGCGGTAACTGCTAGTGTGTGGTTGGGAGGGAGAAGCAGGCATGCAAGAAGAGCATCGGGAGCCCTGGCACAGGGAGCCACTGAGTACGCTGAAGTGAAGGTTATGTTCAGAATCCTGCCTGGAGTAGTGAAAGATAAGTGAGGATAAGTCAAAAGGAGACAAATTATGTACAGACTGCAGCTAAGAAAAGCTTTATATTTTTTTAAATAGTTTGCGACTACAGATTTTGAGAAGAGAAATGTCATTCAACTCAGCAAACATTATGAACCATCACCTAAGTTATAGTTGGCTATAGTTGGTAGGAGTGGAGTGGTGTGATTTATAGAATAATCAAAAGGTTTATATAAAGGGACCTAGGAATAACAATTTGATGAAACTCAGTAATCCTTAGTAGTTAACATTAAATTAACTAGTTAAGAAGATTAATATTGAATGTATATGCAAAATGGATTAGATGGCAAAGGCAATGGATTCAGGAAGACATTCAGTCTTTTCTCAGACTACCTTTTCAATATAATTGGTCAATTTTTCCTAACAGCAGCACTTGGGAGGCAAACAGAGAAAGATTCTGAGAAGTATTCCAGAAGCTGAACAGTAAAATGAGAGAGTGGTATCTTAGTAGGCAGGATTATGAAAGCTTTTAAGATGAAGAGAATAGTGAAAGCATCAAATACTGCATAGCCAATCGAGTAAGCTGAGTGAAGAAAAAGTGCCTTTGAATTTAACAACGGAGAGATTATTTTTGACATTATCCAAATGGTTTCATTGACTTGGTAGGAGTTAGAAAATAAATGGTTGTAAGAAAGTATAAAGAGGGTATGCTTTCCATAATTATTTTTGAGGGGAAAAATTAATAGTTAAGTCAGCATTTTGATATGGTAAAGGGGACTAGGAAAGGATATTGTTTTGTTTGCTTCGTTTCGGACACTTGTGTCTTGAACCTACCTCTAAACTATTATGAGGCATCACCACTGACAGTATTTAAAATGGGAGAAATGGAGAGGATCGACAGTACAGGTGGAGGAAGTATGGAAGAGGGAAGGAATAATTCCTGGTTTTAGCCTCTCGTATTCATGAGATCTTCCGTTAATACTGCCTTGCACTTTCTGCTTCCTGCCATGCACACACACAGGCTCATATCTCTCTGTGCTTTTCCTGGCCTATCCCACATACTGGGGCACCAGGACAATAAACATAGCTAGATTAGTCTCCTTTATTGTTGTTATTATTATTCTAGTTTATTGATTTGATAACTTTCAAATATGAATATGTTGGGTTTCACTGCCAAACCTGTATTCCCTAGGTCAAATAAGACAAATTTCTAAATGCTCAAGAAAAATATGTCTTTAGTAAACAATTGAATACAAGTTTTAATAAAATCTAGAGAGATCTTTAGGCCTATTCTTCCTTTCTTCTCTTTACACAATAAAATGTCTCCACAAAAAAAGCATTGGATTTCATAAAGCACTCGTGTCCTGTGTTTTTTATCACTACAAGTTATAAATCTTGTGAATTAAAACTTGGGAAAAAACTGGATGCATCAGTTTAGAATCATGTTTTTTTGTTGTTTTTGTTTGCTTTTGTTTTTAACTAAGTCAAATCTCTGATGGAAAACTCATAGGGTGATCTTCACATGCCTTCAAACTCTCTGTTCTCAATAGAAAATGGCACAATTTCTAAAACGTTCCCTGACTTCTCTCGGCAGAGTTTTTAATGAGCTGGTACCTTTACAGTCCTTTGAGCAGTTCCAAGCAGGGTTCTTTATATATAAAGTAGACATATAAAAGTAAAAGGCAAGTGAGTAAAAAGCATAATAGACCATGTGAGCACTAATTTTAAGGGATAGGGAAAAGGTACAATATAATAGCTTTAAAGAAAAAGTAGAAATTGAAGACATTATCACAATTATCCTTATAAATGCACAGTGTAACGTCAGACTGCTTTGGAAAAGCCATAAAATGGCTTCCTAAAAAATGTTAGAATTCATATGGTGTTTCTAGGGTGTATCTTAGCAATAATAAATAGGTTAAATGAAGAGCACTTTGAGGAGACATAACTTAAATTATTTTAGGTCCTTTCTTTCTTGATACAGACTACTTAAATTTTGTTTTTCCATAGCAAGGGTCTTACACTTTGCAGATACCTTACTTGTTATTCACCTCTCCAAAAGGCAGGAATACAGTCTGTTAAGTAAGTCTAACAGAATCTAAATATCATTAATATCTAGTTAATAGATATTAATTGGAAGTGAACTCTTAGAGGTCAATAAACAAAGTGAATTTCCCAAAAATGCAATATCTTTCTGTCTTGTCATCTGTTTAAATACAAGACCTAGATAATTTAGTTAGAATGCTGATGTTTTATGACAAATATGTGAAGTATTTATAGCAACAATAGTAAAAAGCAAATTTTATTATTTTGAAGATTTCTAAGCTTGTAATTTTTTTTAAAGCATAGTGATTTGTTACACTGCCTCTGGAGCCAAAATGCCTGGGTTCTTTTGCTGACTCTATCGTTCCCTAACTAGTTACTTCATTTCTCTGGCATTCGATGTCCTCATTGGTATAATAGGGCTCATAGTGGTACTGTTTCAAAGGTTTGCAGTTGAGATTAAATAAAATGCAAAAGAGATACCTGGCAAATACTAAGTATTATACAAATGGTCGCTGTTATTATTCAACAATTTCTTTTAAGGAGGAAAATTACATACATGCATAATACCTATCTACATGTTAAAAAATAAATGTATTTCTGATTATGGATTTTAAAGAGAAGAAATATAAAATGAAAGCATTAAACTTTAACACATTTTCCTTTGTTCCCCTAACTCTACTAACCTTGACAAAAGAGTGCTGACATTTTGGAGAAATGGACTTTTTGGTGAATATTACAACTTCTTTGTTCTTGCTTTTGACATTTACTATGTCAACCAACAGTCTAAATGAAACCCTGCAAACTTTGGTGTCTAAAGAAGAACAAAAGGTGATATTGTGTTTTAAGTAATAGGAGAGGATATAAAAAGTCTGTATTTTGTTTCTATATATACATCATTTACTCACACTGGAAAGAAACAAATTATAATCATAATTAAGTCAAGACATTTTTGTAATTTTCAAATGTACTCAAGTTTAACATTTTCTTCATTGTTAGCCAAGCACCCAATGGATTTAGGAGATTCATGGTCCAAGCCATCAACTGTCTCTTACAATTTATGTTTATTATTCTGGTTAAGTGAATATGGATAGTCTTTCTTAGCAAATGCCAACTCTGGAATTGTTTATTAAGTGTCTATATCATTAATACTTCCAAAGAACTCTTTGACCTCAGCGTATGCTTCTTTGGCACAGGCACTTGGATTTTCAACACTTCATGGCTGGCAATGTAACTTGGAATATTTTCCATGTAATGTCTGAAAAATATTCTGAGACTTTCCTCATGTGAAATGGCCAAGAATATTCAAGAAGGACTTCGGGGATAGTACAACTAGGCATGATTTTGTTGAAAAAAAGAGGAAAAGAGGGTCACAGTAAACAAAAACAAAATCCTTAAAGAAAGTTAAATAGCAATTAAAGTCATACAGGTGAAAATATGGAATCTATGTGGTTTATCAAAGTCTTGGCCCCTCAATTTCCTATGATCAGCACATTTTCCACATACATTTTCCAGTTTTACTTCTTTCAGTGCTTTTGGTCACATATATTTGTGACCTCTGATAATGATAAAATCAACATGTAATGTAAACACTATTGCCAAAATGTGTAATGCACTTAAGGATTATAATAAACTGATCTTTTAAAATTGTTTTTCTTTTTTTAAAAAATTTCAATAGATTTTGAGGGGGTACAAGTGGTTTGTTGTTGTTGTTGTTGTTGTTGTTTTGTTTTTATTACATGGATGCATTGTATAGTGGTGAAGTGAGGGCTTTTAGTGTACTCATCACCCAAATAGTGTACATTGTACCCAATAGATACTTTTTCATCGCTTGTCCCTTCCCACCCTCCCTCCTTCTGAGTCTCCAATGCCCATTACAGCACTCTATATGACCATGTATACCCATCATTTAGCTTCCATTTATAAGTGAGAACATGCGGTGTTTGTTTTTCTGTTCCTGAGATACTTCACTTAGGATAATTCTCTCCAGTTCCATCCAAGTTGCTGCAAAAGAGAGCTTTTCATTCTTTTTGCGGCTAAGTAGTATTCCACTGTGTAACTATCCACTCATCAGTTGATGGGCACTTAGGTTGGTTGATTCCATACATTAGCAATTGCGAATTGTGCTGCAATAAACATGAGTACAGGTGTCTTTTTGAAAGAATGACTTCTTTTCTTTTGGGTAGATACTTAGTAGTAGGCTGGCTGGATCAAATGGTAGGTCTACTTTTAGGAATTTCCATACTATTTTCCACAGAGATTGTTCTAATTTACATTCCCACCAACAGTCTTTGACTTTTATTCATGAATCTCACAAATTTTAGGAAAACTTCTCTAAAGTTGGGGAGGGTGCATTTTAGACACAAATTAAAATGTGATGGTTTATTCAACTAAGCAATTCTGATTTTTTGTAGATTCCTTGAGATTTTCTTCATAGATAATCCTGTGGTTTGTGAATAAAGACAGTTTTAGTTATTCCTTTCTGAACTTACTCTTCTTTAAATTTTGTCATGTTTTGCTCAGATTCTTCTGCTATGCTTTTAGGTTCAGATGAATTTATGTTTTCTTTCTTCCTATTGTTTTGATCTATTTATTATGCCCATTACTATTTCTAATAATATTACTTTGCTTAGAGTCTGTTTTGTCTCATGTTAATATAGCTATTCCAATTCTCTTAGGCTACTGTTTGCATAGTATATCTTCTTCCATCTTTTAACTTTCAATTGATTTTTGTTTTTGAACTTAATGTGCACTTCTTATAGGTAGCATATAATTGGATCTTGATTTTTTAATGCAATCTGACAAATCCAGCTGTATGTTTGAAATGTTTGTTTCATTCACATTTAATGTAAATGTTAATATGTTTGGCTTTAGGTTTGCCATTTGCTATTTGTTTTTTCCTTCTCTGAATGCGTTTTTGTCCTGTTTTGCCTTTAGTCTTTTCTCTTTATTATACCATTAGTTTAACACATCTATTATAAATATATCATTTTCCTTCCTTTGTTTATCTTTTGTGTTATTTTTTGGTAGCTTCTGTAGTAATTTCAGTGTGCGTCTCTAACTCATCACAATTTCCTTTAAGTTGTTACTACTTTACTTCTGGTAAAATAGAGAAAATTTTCATAAATATGTCTCTCCTCTGACTCCCATGCTGTTGTTTTCATATATATTATGTCGAATATCTTATAAACCAAGTAATAGTGTCATGTTTACTTTAACTGGCCCATGTGGCTTTTAAGTAATTCGAGAAAATTTATGTTAGTGAATAGTAACAGAAGGGAAGGGAAAAGCAAAAATTATGAGGCTCTCACTCTGTTTTACCTGTCATTGCAGCTTCTAAATGCCATATATTATTGTTTATATGTGCCATCAGTAAAATAAAAAGAAATATTCTCTTGTAAACATGGGAGGTATACATTTTTCGTAAAGTAAACCATTCTTTTAAGAATTTCAAATTTCATTTTATGGTGGTATCAACTTAGAATTATCCTAATTTTAATATTAATTTGATATATGTGCACACACAAACACATACACACTAAGAATTAACATTTTATATTGCTTTTATTGTGTTAGGAACTTCAATGTGTCTTTCTCCATTTGGTTATATTTGAGGGATCAACTGTCAAAGAATTTTTTATGAATTAAATATGTTTTAAGAGTTCAACTTCCACACCTAAAATCATATAGTCAAATTTCAAGTTTTCTCAAATTTAGTTGCCTCCTTCACTATAAAATAATCAATCAGCGCATCATAAAATTAATCTTTAAGTCTATATAAAAAGCTACTTTTCTAATTTTAAAACAATTTCTAATCAGTATTTGTTTTTCTTTTATGGTGACACTGAAAGTATGCGGCTACTTTTTTATATAAATTATGAGGATCACACGAGGAAAAATAAGATATCTTGTTCAAATAATAGATCTTTAATGTAGTGGGGATCAACACTGATGTAATGCAAAGCAATGTATAATGTTTTAATCAAAGATTCAAAGCACACTGATTGTAGAGTAAAAGCTTGTGGAAATAAATTATGAAAGAATACAAATGAAGACACACACTCCATGACTGCCTCATTTCCAGAGCCTGGTGATAGCCCTGCTGTTCTCAGCATGCTACTCAATGATGACCTCATCAGTAACATAAGACGCATTCAGCTATCTGGCACCTACATGGCAGCCTACAAGATATAAACATAGTGCTTTCAAATGGACCATAAAGCTTGACTAAAATGTTACAAATTAGTAATAGAAATACCTGTTACATCATTACATCATTCGGGTACACCCAGCAAATTACTCCCTGATGGAAGTTATTTGGAAAAAAATATATACAGTCATGTATTGCTTAACAACAGGGATATGTTCTGAGAAATGCTGTCGGTGGTTGTGTGAACGTCATAGAGTGTGCTTACACAAATCTAGATTGTATAGCCTACTATGCACCTAGGCTATATGGTGCAGCCTACTGGTCCTAGGCTACAAACCTGTACAGCATGCTACTGTACTGAATGCTTAAGTAACTGCAACACAGTGATAAGTATTTGCGTGTCTAAACTTAGCAAACGTACAATAAAAATATGATGTAATCTTATAGGACCACCATCAGACATGCTGACTGTTGCTGACAAACATTGTTATGACTGCATATGTACATATATGTTTTATATATGTGTGTGTCTATATATGCTTTTTTGTGTGTATAATGTGTGTGAATATGTGTATACAAAAGTGCATGTTCTAATTTTGTTTGTTAAACTGTAATATCTCATAACAGAGTTTATGCCAACAAAGATGAAGTTGAATAGGATAGAAATTGGGGAGCATACTTTATGAATCAGCCACACTATGTAATGAGACATTTGGAATAAGAGCTATATTTCAGAACTCAGGGGAAAAGAACACTTCAGTGACGCCCTGAGGAATTAATAAAAGCTTTTTTGTCCTATGGATGATAGTGATTCACACAAATGTGTTACCATTGATCTGTTTTAACAAAGACTTTTAATCTTGTTTTAGGAGAATCTTCCCTAAGATTGAATGAATATCACTATCCCTTTTGATTTAGGATGCTTGAAAACTAAATTTATTTAAAAAAAAAAAAAAGGCAGCGTTGTCCTCTGAACTGTCTAAGCTTTAGCAGTTCTGGCAGGGTTCCCTTTTTTCAGGCCTCATACTAGATTTTTCTCACAGGTAGTTTCATGTAGAAAAATCAACGATGCTGAGATGGTAGGTGCCAACAATTCTAATTGTGATAGATGAAGTGTGGTTTCAGATAAAAGATTTATTCTTATTTCAGAACTTTAACTTCTAGCTGACATTATTCCTTGAGAATACAAATCTGGGATACAGGCCCCCTAAATCATCTCTAAAGTATTATTGTAAGAAAGATGCATCCACTAAAGTGTTTGTCAGTCAAGGGACAACCTGAGTGTGGTGTCTGTCGACCCAGATATAGAGGCAAGGAGAATGGATGAGTCACATTTTTGTGGTCACATGAAATGCCTTTTTAAATATTTAATATAAACGTAAGAGAAAGTCCTTGAAAAAAATATATACTGAAAGAGAAATTGCCTTATAACCTACTTCTTACCTGGGAGATATTATAAGGAAGAAAGTGTTCATCAGTCCTAACTGTTTCAAATACTACAACTGGCAAAAAAGTAGACACAGGAGGAGAAAATCACCCTGAATTATGAATGTTGTGTGCTATTTCCATGGCACCAGGTGGGAATGTTAACACTTAATCAGTCTCTCTGGCATTATTTCCCCTCCATATTGCCAGCTTTATCACCATGAAAGATACTTTGATCCTCTTCTGTGGTGTCAAGAACTACAGGCCACAGCATCAATGACATTCCAATCAGTGGGTCATCATTTCACATTACTTTTTATCGGACATGATATTTCATTAACGCATTTTGACATCTTGTATGATACAGAGCTCTCTCTCTCTCTCTCTTTCTCTCTCTCTCTCTCTCTCTCTCTCTCTCGGTGTCAAGCTTTCTCTCTCTTTCTTTTTCTATTAAGGTATACATTGCATATATATTTAGAAAAGGGTATATAGCCTCTTTGTTATGCCCTAAAATCGAGATTAATTACAATGTACTTCTCTTTTACCATTGTAGATTTTGAAGGCAGGAGGAAATGCTACCTTTAAAATAAGCTACAGCTTTCTTCTTGGTGGTGCTTAATGTTCTCTTATGAATAATGAAATTCTTAGATTTCTAGCACATTTGATGGTCACTTCAATGTTAAAACAATGCCATTGAAAAAGCTAAGATTATGCAGAAGTGTAGGTTGTGAATCATAACTCTTATGCAATCATAAAAACTTTCTTTTAGTAAGTACCTTTTCTGTGTTATACATTTAATGAATGGCCATTTCAATGTTCAGAACCACCTTCTGAAGCAGACATTTTTGTACTCAGTACACACATGTGGAAATTAAGTCCAGAGAGATTAACTAACTTCTCCAAGATCACTTAGAAAGTGGCAAATCCCTGATTATCCCTGAAATCCACTTTCTACTGCCATTCACGGCTACCCTCCCTTTTAAAATTTACTTAACCAAATACCAAATTGTTATAAAACTAGAAAAACAGAAATTTTGACCATGGTGAAAGGAGAAAGGTTACAATGTGATGTCAAATGATGGTCACGGAAAATCAGATTTAAATGGTTCAAAACATCTTCACAATTAGATTTTTTCTTTTGAGTTGTCATTTCTTTTATTACCTAATGATAAGTTATGAAAACTAGAGAGTATAGCACACTAGTGTTGTCAGCTAGTAGGAAGGAAAGAAATGGATGGACTGTTATAATATTGATGTGGAGCAGATTCAAAACAGGAAATTTTCGAGCACAGGAAAATTTCAGATGTGGGTGTTTAAATCTGGCCTTGCATTGCCAATAGGAAGAGCACGACAATACTGAAAAATGCAGGTGGAGAGGGATACATGTAAAGAGAGAGTTAAAGAGAAGTAGCAAAATATCATAAAATGAAATTACTACCTACTCACTGATTCCATAAAGGCCACTCATAATTGCTATATACACAAGTGACAAAACGTATCTTGCTATATATCGACCTGTAAAGGCAGAACTACGAGATGTACTAGATAGAAAACGAACAATAAATTTGATAGTATAACATCAAGGAAATATTAAGGTTTCCCCACTTTCCACCCCAGATGTACAGATGTTTTAAAAAATAACATAATAATATTAATGTATTCTACCCACTTAATATGTAAAATAAAGACCAGATTTTTAAAGATTATTTTTACAATTAAAAAAGTTAAAAAGAGAACATTTTGTATTAGATCAAAATTAATTCAAACTGATGAGGTTTTTGTTTCAAAATTCTTCTGCATCACTTCTACATAAGCAATATTCTTTGAGGTTTCTAAGTGGCTTAAAGGCAATTTTATAGGTTGAAATATTGTCTTTTCTAGTTTTATGGCCAGAGCAAAGCAGTACTCCTCTGGAATGTATATAATATTGCACATGGGGTTAATTAGGTCAGGGATGAATTAATTTGTAACAATTTCCGTTATTTGACAGGCATCAATAATACGGTATATTACTTGCATTCCAGACATCAGCATGTTGCCATGACCCAGTCATATTCAATTTGGGAAAACCTTGGATCATATGAATATTTTATTATTGATTTTTTTGTAAAATCATATTTTACACTAAAGCCTGGTCATAAAAGGCCATAATAACTTGAGGAGAAATTTTAGAAAGCCATACCATTGATGAATGAAAATTATACTTTCTGCAGTGAAAAGACAACTTACTATCCTCTTCCTGGCATGAGATGTTAAGGTATAATTTTGTGCAAAATTAACAGCCGTTAAGGAAGTTTTTTTCCTAAGCGATTTCCCCATCCTTTAATTGGATATATTTGGGGGACAGGAGAACAATGATAGTTTGTGTATCTTGGTTATCCTGGCTTTTTTCAAACTCTCTTTATTGCAGACCATTTTCAGTTGAATTATTTGACTTCTCCTAAATGTCCCTCTGTGTATCCGGGTCCTCATTTGTTTCCACATAATGCTGAGATAAACTGTCAGATTGTGCACATAAATGATCAGATGGCAGGCCACCTTGATGCATAAAGGTTATGTCGATGGTACCTGTGGTTAAATGCATTGCATTTCCAAACAAGGGCTTTCATTCATCAGAAACCTAATTATAGAAATTTTGGTTATGTACATGCCAAGGAGATTCTACTGACCATGTGTAAAAATACAAAACTGACATATCTGAAGAGTGGTAGAGTTATAAATCACAGGACTTGATGTTAGTTATATGTTTTCTTGTTCTGTCTGTATTTGAAAAGGTATAATACACAAAGTATTACACAAATACTGTGTTAATTACATTAAACAGTTTTGTGGAATCAGAATTATATACTCACTCCTCTCCAGAGGAATGATAGATGCTAATGTTAAATAGGCTAGAAGAATAACTGTACAATTTACATTTCTTTGGTTCCCATACTTATATTTTATTCAGAATATTTACTCTCAGTCATGATGTTGAAATCAGTGACCTCTAATTTCCACTATATTCCATTCATCACTTCCTGTGTCTCCTTCCCAGTATCATCCATTTTTTCTTTAGTTTCCAAAATGGAGGCAATTTTCTAAATTTCTATTCGTATATGTAATTTTCTCCTTTTCTCTGTTCTTTTCTTCTATAGAATCTAAGAATTTTAGGGGAGAAAAATTGAGGGGGAGAGATAAGTAGGGAAGGAAGCTAATGTCATGGCATGGCATGTACACCAGGAACTATAAATGCACATACATGCACACACCACACATATGTATGCATGTATGTATGTATTGCAGTCAATTTATTTCAATAAATATCAATTACCAATGTTGTATCAAGCAGTGCTAAGGGATCTAATATACAAAGATAAATAGGACTATGTATATAGGACAATTCTCAGTGAATTTACAGCATAACATGCCGAAGCCCAAAAAGATATAATGACAATGTAATATACTAAGACAGAAGCATGCACAAATGCTAAAATTACAAACAGAGGAGCTACGTAGTCACTGGAGAGCCAGTCAGGGTGGGGAGAAAACTGAATCTAATAGAGATTAAGCACAATGACAATACCTATCAAAACCCTATCCACAGTACCCCAAAATTCAATCTGTTCTGTCAGGAGACAGGCTTATCCTTTGTGCAAAAATAGGGGCCTCAAATTGCCTAAACTGATGCCGTAAAATGTCGAAACAGCTTCTCTCTCTTTTAATTCTAAGCTATCATATGAATCCCCTACAATTAAAGATTATTAGTGGATTTCAGTAGAGGTTCATGGTGTGACATTTTGCTCTTAACATGCTTCCTATAAATACTTGTGGAAATGAATTTAAAATACTCTTAGGTCTGTTTTTAACATGTAATGTGATATGTATGCATATATATGTACCTATAAAGTATTTATAAATACCATCGTGTTCTATTATACGAAAGTATGTATTTAAGCAATGACTGTGTTCAAAATATTCAGAATTCTGAACACAAGAAAATTGCTGATATTGAAAAAAATTACATACTTCTAAAAACAGTGACTCTTTAATTCCTAGTATTATATCACTAGTTGTTATTAGTAATATTTAGATGAAAGACAGGCATACATGCATGTACAAAGAATTCAAGTAGAAAGTAATAAAATAGTTTGGAAAACTGGATGAAATAGCCAGCTCCCTGCCGCTGCCTTCCCACGACGCCCAAGCCTTTCGCTTTGTCTGGTGTGGCAGCATTTCCACGGCCTCCAGCTGTGGTCAGAATAGTGTTCGTTTCGTGCTATTCTCTAGTGTCCCAAAGGTGTTTAATTTTCAAGTTATAGCTGACACAGAGGAATAGAAATTCAGCAAATGAAAGAGGAACTTGAGATAAGACACTGAAGGTGACTACAGGGATATTATCTTTGCTTTAGGGGAAACATATTCTCTAATGTAATCATTGAACCATCTTGTGTCATCTTCTAATCCTGAGAGATTAGTGCTAAATAGATGAGGAAGTCTATCCATTCCAGGATATGAGATTTTAAATGAGACAATCTTGTGGACTTTTTTTTTTTAAGTCATGAGGCTACATGGCAATGCTTTTTAATCCTTGTTTAAACTTAATTATATGCTTATGTAGGATCTTGATTAACAAAAATGAGTCATTAGATTAGCAGCATTAGATAGATATAACGCACCACAAAAATATTTGGAAGTCTTTCACAACTTCTGAAAAGTTATTGGTACATTCAAACATGTTATTGATGACTAAAACTATTCATGTGATGAGTAATGATCTATCTCAGTGAATAGTTGCTATAAATTTCCCTATAATGTAAAATTGAAAAGGGATTACTAAAACAGAATCAATATCATCTTAGCTATTGAAAAGTCAGTCTTGTACCTATCATAACTGATAGAGGAAGGAATGATAGATAATATAAATTTGGCGGGGGGTGGGGAGAGTGCCTGTTTTGTTTGTACTTCTCCACAAGGAATTTCACACCACTGGCTTGTCATATGACACTGTTCCCAGTTTTCAATATATTCACTCATGTATGTGGAGTAAAATATTATTGAAAGCACATGCATCCCAGGTTAAATTGACCCAGTAACAATTTATTAGCTGCTCTTAAAGTTCTAGGTTGTGAGCTTAACAGAAGCAGCATGTGAATTGAAGGAAGACGAGTCAAGTCTAGCCCCACTACCCTCTGGCTGCAGAACTGGAAGAAATTTTCTCAATGAAAAATGGTACCCAGGTAAATAGTACCAACCAGGACTAGAATACAGGTCTGCTGCCTCCCAATCTGAGGCTACTCTTCCTTCTACATGAAAGATACATTTGAATATAAGGAGGCTGTGCCTGTGGTTCAAACTAACTTAAAATATTTTCTGCTACAAGAAATGTTTTGATACCACTCCATCAAGTCAGTTCCTGGAACACAGTGGTTATAGCACTTCCTTTACGTATATACTGGTCCTTTGGAGGCACCGTAATACTCTCCTTCTCATTTGCTGACTACTTGTAAATCTGAGGAATATTTAACTTATTACAAAGTATGAGAAAACAAAGAGGTTAGATTGGAACAGAAAGGATTATGACAGAGCCTTTTAGAGCAGTGGCAGCAAGAGAGCAGATTTAGAAGTATAAATAAATGTAAAATCAAATCCCAAAATATTAAATTAATAAATGCCTTAACAGTGACAGACTGAATGTTGTGCTACTTTTGAAAAGTGAAAAAAATGGGAAAGTTTAGTTAAACACAATTCTATAAATGGTATTAAGCTTCTTGATAAAAAATCATTTCCAAAACAGAGCCGCTGCTCCTAGTGTTATGGTATTTCGGTATATAAACATATTGTCTTCTGTTAATTTAAATCAAAATACCTTATGCAGAGTGGGACTGAATTATCTTATTTCTGAGTTTGCACTTGCCATAAAATTAAGTCTAGAATTTCAATAAAGTTATATAAATTCTGGTACAAATTATTCAAATGAATGTGCTTTATCAGAAAAGTCCCTTGAAAAAAGTAGTAACTGCACACACACACACACACACACACACACACACACACACACACACACACAAAGAGCATGTACTTATTTTATGCAAGAGAGTTTCCTATTTGGTACCAAGGAATTATTCAAGTATCCATCAGGTCTTTGGAAATAATGCTATGATCACCTAAAAGAGCCCTGCCAATTATTGCCATATGTGAACGTGGTTTTCATAATCTAGGCACTTATCCCCTTGGATTTGGACTAATAGCTCTGGCCTCTTATTTCTCATTAACTGTCAGAAAAACTATCAGACAGAAGAGACATTGGTCAATGCCAACATGAATGGCTGAAAGTTGAAAGGATCAGTATCACCTTAGCAACAGTTATGTATTATACTTATTGAGAAATAAGACTTAGAAAACTAAAGAATTTCAAAGTCATATATGTTTTGAAACTCAGTAAAAGAAGATTCCTTCCAGAAGTTAGGACAAGATGTGGACAGAAGGCAGACAAGTTTGAAAATGTTTCCTAGTGCATGCGGTAGCCTAAGAAGTAAAAATTAACAATTGCCTGTATTTGGGTGAGAAGAGTGAATCTATATGAAGAAGCAAGGAGAATTTGAGCTACCAATTCAGAGGTAATTATTTCCTTTCCCCTGAGGAGACCCATTCAGCTTTCATTCAGCTTTGATCCTCCCCACCAGTAAGTACTAAGGTTTCAGAGGAGAGTAAAGGCATTAGTTATGTGTGACCAGGTGGACTGGCATATCAACCAAGAACTAAGAACAAAAATAGCTATGTTTTGTGTATGTTTTTTTAAAGTAATACAGACAATGTATCTATGAAAATCTCTGGGGTTACAAATTAATTGTTGGAGCTACTGGGCACAGCAAAGGACTTGCCACATATCTATCGTTAACATACTTGGAAAGGAAGATGCTGTTTTGTGATATATTTTTGTGAATTATCTGAAAAAGTATAATTTTAACAGAGAAGGATATTGGCATAATATTCCAAGAGAAAGTAAATGCCTAATACATCTCTAAAAGTAGAAAACTAAGAAAACGCAAAGGTGGTTTAATATTGATAAATGTATATTGATTAAATTAATTACTGTCATAGACGTTAGAAATGATTCTACATATTATGCACATATTTAATTACCTATATAAATGTATATTAATACTAATTTCTGATATGTATTTGAAAATTATTATACTTACATTTAATTGTTACAAAATCCTATTATGGCATTTCTACTATCCCCATTTTAGGGACAAAGAAACAGGCATGAAGAAACTTCGTTACTTGTTTGATTATATACCTAGTAAGAAGCAGAGTCAAGATTTGAACCAGAGCAGTCTGAACTTGTGCTCATAACAATTACAAATGCATTTCAAAATAACATCTCCTGCTGTTTTAGCAGCAATGAGGTAGCACTTTAAATTGTTGGTCCAATAGTCATGATATATTTTTGTTGATCTGAGTATTAAGTTATTAAGTATGAAATGTCCGATTTCCTTATGTATTAGTTTGACGGTTGATATCTCTGACATTTCACTTTGACACTTCCAATTTTATTTTTATTGTGAAGGTACATCTTCAGTCTTTCAATTGCAAATGGACATTTTGGCTCGTGATTACCTTTCAAATTTTTTTAGAGCAATTTTTGTGAAACCATGGATAAGTCAAAAATTTGTATTATTTTCAAATATGAGTTCCATTGTGGAACCAATGGAGTACAGACAGCTTGAAATATCAACGAAGTGTTGGGAAGGATGTGGCTAATGAAAGCACAATACATTGATGGTTTGAAAAGTTCCATTCTGGTGGTTTTAATCTTGAAAATAAGCCACATGGGTAACCTGAGATGAAGGTGGATAATGATGAGTTAAAAGCTGTAATAGAAGCAAATCCATCTCAACCTATCTGTGAATTAGCAGCAAGGTTTGACATTATTATTCCAATAATATTGGACCATTTGAAACAAATCGTCAAGGTAAAGAAGCTGCATAGATGGGTTCCTCATGAATTAAATGAGCATCAGAAGAGAAATCAACTCGAAGCTTGCCTTTCTTTGCTGTCACAACATAAAGGCAAACAATTTCTACACTGTATTATTATGTGTGATGAAAAATGGATCCTTTTTGACAATCGCAAGCATTCGGCACAATGGTTGGGTAAAGATGAAGTGCCGAAACACAATCCAAAACCGAATATTCATCAAAAAAGCTAATGGTGTCTGTTGGGTGGTCCAGTGGTGGTATTATCCGCCATAGCTTCAGGAAACCTGGTTGATCGGTTACAGCGGATGTCTACTGCAACCAATTGTACAAAAGGATGAGGATGCCTGTGATTAAGAGCTGAGATTGGTCAATAGAAAAGGCCAATCATCTTGCAAGACAACGCTCTGTCACGTGTCTTAAACACGACGCTGCTCAAGCTACAGAGGCTGGACTTGGAAACTTACCGTCATCCACTGTATTCATCAGAACCCGCACCAGCTGACTACCACTTCTTTCAGGCTTTGGACCACTTCTTGCAAGGAAAAACATTCAATTCTCAACAAGTTGTGGAAAACAGCTTTCGTGATGTTATTGCCACTCGCTCTCCAGGTGTCTTCACTGCTGGCGTAAACAAGCTACTGTTAAGATGGCAAAACTGTGCCAATAGTTTAGGTGATTGATTGATTGTGCTGTTCTTGTTTGCAATATAATAAACTACACTTTCGATTCAAAATTGGACATTTCATATTTAATGACCTAATATAAGTTCTCTTCTGCTTTGTCATAAATAATGGATATCAGCAAAAAGTACAAAAACAACTTTTTTTGGAGTTGATAGAACACAGGTTTTCTATTTTTGAAGCCAAGTATCTGGTTCATGAATAATTCAAAACCAATATTCTGGTTTAATTACCACCATTTCTAAGGAGATGAATCTCCCAACTCAGTAAAGTCACATTGTTTTTCTAAGGTATCAGTAACAGAAAAATTTTTCCAGAAATATTTTATCAAATTCTTTTTATATAAAAAATGCTATATATTGCTAGATCATGTTGGCTTCTCTGAAAACCCATATATTTTTTTGGAAAACCCATGTTTTTACTAGCCAACTTCATTTGGTGCCAACAAACAAAAGCCTGTGTGACAAAGAAATCTAAATGTGGCATTTTTCTTAAAGTAAAAATATTGGAATCCATTCTCTCGCAGTACAATTACTATAAATACCACAAAATTTGCTATAGCAAATGCTTACTTGGCATTTTCTGTCGGCCAACTCAATGCAATGTATCCAAAATGTAACTCTTGTGTTTTTACTCTCTATCCATGCCTTCCCTAAATCAGGAAATAGGAATAGTACCTAACTGCTCAATGCAGAAGTTTACAGGTCAGTCTTTTTCCCCCTGGTTTATCCAGATTTATTTTTTGTAGTTTTATTGAGATATCATTGATGAATAAAAATTGTGTATACTTAAGGTGTATAATGTGACAATTTGACATACATACACATTATGAAATGATCACCACAATCAAGTTAACACATCCATCGCCTCCTGCAGTTACCTTGTTTTAGATGCCATTATTTATGCTTATACTCTGCATCTGCTCTAGCTCCAAGACCTACCCATATTATCTACATAATATATCTCAAATGAATTCAATTTTTTTCTGTGTCCATATTCATTTCTCTCCCTATGCCATATCATCTCTAATTTGGATTATTTCAGTAGTTTCTTATCAGTTCTATTCTTGACTCAGTTCAATGCATTTTCCCCATAGAAGCAACAATGATCTTTTTGAAATGTAAATCTGATTATGGTGTACCTCTCATGCATGAAAACTTTCAGTGACCTCTGACAACACTTAATATATAAAAATAAGCCCTTAATATAATCTTCGAGGCACTGCATGGCCTGACTGGTCTGCATGCCTCCCCAGACTAAGTCGAGGCCCACCTGTACTCTCTGTTCCAGCTAAACTCTTTTTCTTTCACTTTCATGTACTCTTCAATTCTCTGCTGCTTCGAGGCTTTTACCCTAGTATGCTCTACCCTTCATTTTTTGTTTTTTCTTTTTACATTTCACATAAATCCTTTAGTGCTTTATACATATGACAGAAAATGGCAGGCCTCATTTTTAAGGTTAGATTGTTTACAGGCCATAAATATTATTCAATTGGAAATTCAGTTACTCCTTTTCTTGTCTAAGCTAATTTAAAATGTTCATTTAAGAAAAAAAAATTTCTTTAGTAAATATAACTTATATTTTCTTTTAGCCTGGGGATATTTGCTTTTATATAATTAAAGATTTTGTTTTAAAGAAATGTTTTAGAGGAAATCAGGAAGTTTTTTTATTTCTGGTTTTTAAATATGATTTATGATTATCATTAATCATATATATTATTATATATTAGAGTATTGTGTATATATGATATTATATACAGTTGTCCCTTTGTATCCATATAGGATTGGTTCCAGGACCTCCAGGGATATGGAAATCTGCGGATACACAAATCCCTTATGTAAAATAGTGTTGTATTTGCAAATAAACAATGTACATCTTCCAGTATGCTTTAAATCACATCAAGATTACGTCTAATACCTAATGCAATGTAAATGTTATGTAAATAGTTGTTACATTGTTTAGAGAACAATGACAAGAAAAAAATCTGTACATGTTCAGTACGGATGCAACCATCCAATTTTTTAAAATATTTTTGATATGCGGGTAGTTGAATCCATGGATGTGGAGCCCACAGATAGAGAAGGCCAGCTATATTTCTGTATTTAGCACCTAACGGAACACACAAATATCTTTAAAAATTTGTCCACCTTCTTCCTATTCTTTCATTGTGAAACTTCATGATTGATTCTTAACTTGAGACTAACTTTTTAAAGGGAAATTGGGCCTACTGAGATGTCTATGGTCGGTTAAACCTAGTAATTGGGCATAGGAAATAGATAATGGGAATTGTGTAGAGATGGAAGAGGCTTTCCTTTCTTCCTTCAGAATTTATTGTTTGCCTTACATGAGCCAGTTCATTCTAGTAGGTGTCAAGAAATAAAGGCAAAAAAAGAAAAAGAAAGGTGCCCATGAAGTACCATTATCTTATCTATCTCAATGCAATAACCTAATAAGAGTTGAGTTTCAAAGACTAGAATGTGTTTTATATATGTGTTTTATGAAAACACGATTCTACTGTCAATGTGTAGTTTATATGTAGATAAGTAACTACGTTGCCTTACAAGATATATCGGTTATGAACCGAATAGAGCATACTGTTCAGAAAGAATTTTAGTTAGTTGGAATTTTTATCTGGCCTGTAAATGCACAGATGGTGAAATGTGAAGGCAGCCAGAAATGGGTGCTAGAATATGAGTATACATGATTTTAGATAATACTGAACATGAACTTACTTAGTCATAAAATTTTTTTCAGATACAGCTCCCTGCTATGTATCATCAAATAAGTTTAAAATGCTAAGAAATCAAGATTTACTCAAAAGAAAATGGTTCAGGTTCTAGCTGTCCTGTTATGTTGAAGACACATTAGATGTAGTATTAGATGTACTATTCTAGTCTTACTTAACAAAAACTTTACTGGTTTTAAAATCTGTTACTTAGTTGTGCCAAATGTATAATAAGAGTGACAAGTACAGATTTGGGGTAGTACTGAAGGCATTTTTAGGCATCTTTTCCAAGTGTACTAAAGCTACCCCAAAATCTTGGGAAAGGCTCTATTTTTTTTTTTTTTTTTTTTTTTTTTGCTGTACTGTTTTCAGATGCATGGGAAAGATGCATAACCAGGAGCTATATCTGAAAATACTATAACTAAATTCCAATCCAAAATTAAAAGGGCAAATTCAATCCCATTTTATTGCTTTAGTCTGTTAGACAGTAAGTACTCTCTAGGAACCAAAGGAAAAAACATTTTATTTTTTTTTTCCCTATACAAAAGTTTCTTCTTTTAGCTGATAACATAGAGAACATAAAAAATTCATTCAATGGTAAGTAGGCAGATTCCTCCACAAAATAATTCAGCCCACAAATACCTTTCCAGCAGGTCTCTGTCATGTGTACATTGTCTATTCCTAATGGACAAAATTACTTTCCATCATTTGGCTAGATGCATGAGAAATTGTTTAAAAAAACTTCTATGGACCTAACAGCTACTGAGATGAAATGAGGTAATCAATTTCCCTGTGTGCATTTGAAGATCAGTCAATATCTTTATAGTATACCTCGGATAAATGTGTACATTGTTTTTATGCTGTCAGATTGCTTGTTAATTCTATGTTAGCTGTCACTTTTAAATTTTACAGAAATAGGAAGAAATTGGATGCAAAAACAAAAATATCTATATTGGAAACCCTCAAACATAAGTTTAATTTCTGATTACAACACTTAATAGTGGGATAAACAGCCAATGTACTCAATATCTTTAAACTTTAATCTTCTCCTCAGGAAAACTAGATAATGCTAGTTTCACATGATTATTGTAAGCATGGAAATAAAACACAAGTGCAATGCTAGGCATGGAACAGGTTTTCAGTAAATGCAATTTTTTTTTTTTTTTTTTTTATGTTACATGGTGGTAAGAACTGTTTTCTTTAGGTAGATAAATCCAGAGAAGATGGTGCAAACATTGCAGTGAAAATATACCTGGGTTTTCAAAGCACGAAATTTGTGCTGCTGGAGTAAGACGTGACTATCTTAGGGAGCTCCCTTCTCATTCTCTTCCCAATCCCTCACCTCTCTCGGCTTCATGTGTGAGATCTAGACACCTAAATTTTCAGAATATAAAAAGAAGACCAACAATTATCTTGAATTAATTTCTCAAACCAATCAACAAAGTTCTAAAAAGTAATTCCAGAGAGCTGATAGACTATGTAGTTGTCTCTGCCGTGAGGTAGAGTGGTGATTTAAATTAGAAAAATTCACACAGACTCATATATAAACACCCACACATACCCCAGATTTGTCTACTTTAACACACACAGATATATCCATTCTATCTTTCCTCTCTCTCTCTCCTTTCCACCTCCTCCTACTCCCATTCCATCTACTCTTCTAGGAGGCAGCACTGAATACAGATGACCAAATCTGAGATTATGTGAAATGACCATCTAGAGTGAACAAAAATGGCAGACATCCTCCTGCTGTTCTTTTTCTTTATGTTCCAAACTCTTAATACATCCCAAGTATTTGTACTATAAGAGTGCTATGTTTGCCAACTATAAGCAATGCATTTTAATATTTCCAATATATATTTTTATCTTTCCCCCACTCTTTCTGATGTTTAATTCTCTCTTCCTATTAGATGAATTTAATCTTCTTATTCCTTTTATTGCAATTCATCTCTCAACTTGAAGGTAAAATTCTAGGATAATATAACTGTGAAAAAAAGTGCATATCTATATTTAGAAACTAACCCCTTTAAGGAATGCAAGACAGTTAAAGTGCATCTTAAAGTTTTAGGATATTTCACTTTTGTATCACCATTAAATATTAATAGATACACTATGGCATCTGCCCATGGAATTTTTGTATATACTTGAGAAACTTCTTTCCATCTTAGTTGGAGTAGGGCGTATAGTTTGCATTTTTACATGCAAATTAGAGTAGACATACACATTTGAAACTTTATGGAGGCTAGTTGTTTCTTCGAAAAACTTTATGTTCTCTTTGTATGCAAATAGAAAAATAATTTTTTCATGAACAAGAGGGAATTAATTTTATTTGAAGTTTAAATATATAGACACGCTATTCTATACAAACACAAACATGTATGTCTTTTTAATAGTTTTAAAAAAGATAATTGGCTTAAGGTTTTTCGAAAGACTCATTTAGCTAACAGTTTTGTTAATCCGCTGGGCATTCACTTATGATGGTTTTTATATTTTCCCAGTGAAATCTATTCTTGTCTATTTAGGGAATATATTTCAGAATACTTTAAATAGAAACACCCTTTCTATCTTGGAACAAATATTTATCATAAATATAAAAATAAATTAAAACACCAGACATAAGTGTTGCACTAACTCATTTTATTTTTCTATATAACCTTTTAAATAGCTATTATCCATGAAATTACTCAAAGCAAATATTGAATACTTTTAAATGGTAAACCTCTTCTAGTTGTTAACATTATATGATAATAAAGTAAATACTGAATATATAAATGACACATCATAGGTTTATTTTAAATCTATTAACTTTTTAACAATAATATCACATGGGAGAGTAATTTTAATAAATTTTAAAATGTATGAATGGAATGGAAAGCTGGTAGAATTACATGAAGTGTTAAGGCATAAATCTGAGTGCGAAGGATTTATTTCCTCAGAGTAGAAAAATTGACATTATTTTAAAATAAGCTTATTTAAAAAGTAAAGCCAATTTAAAGGACTTCTGATAAAATGCAACGGTATCACCATTCGTCAAATCCCTAGATGGTCATCTTCTTTTTGGAGAGTGGATAATTAACAATATAACCAAGAGAGCAAATATTTTTGAATTGCATCTTGCCACTTTCAGAGAAATTTTTGCCTGTTTATTTTTCCTTTTAAGTTTTCTACCTTGTATAGCATTTCATTTAAACCCTGGATTTTAAAAACTGTACTATTTTTTGTATAAATTTTCCCAAGTGAGGATATGATTACTTGAGATCAAAAGTATGAAATTCAAATTAGTGGGCATAATTTTTTTAAGAAGAAAAAGGAAACTCCTAGAACAGTATAATAGAATCAAGAGCTGATAAAAACTGTTGCAGTGAATGTGTGTGTGTGTGTGTGTGTGTTTGTGTTGACAGGGTGGGCGGGTGGATAAGGATGTATACATTTCAGTCCGCCATATAACATGGAATTTAGTTGTTTACATAGATACAACTACACATGTATGCACCCAAAGCTCAAGTTATACAAAGACACACACATTCATTGACTAAAATGTTTTGGTGTTATCGTATTTGTACAATAAATTTTCTTCTAAGACATTTTAAATTTTTAAGTTCTTCATGAGATAAGTGATAATGTTCATGTCTGATGGACAAGAATATATAGATAAACAGTAAAAACATGATTATATATACATTATTTTATCCTTTTTTCCTATAAAGATATTATGAGCATCTTTCCATGTGAGACATTAACTCCTACATGCAAATGTATGGGAATAGTATAATTTATTTAAGAAAATGTATGAATATAGCATAATTTATTTAACTGCTTTTCTAATTTAGGTCATTACTTTTTTTCTAATTTGCAAATACTATAAATATCATTGCTGATATATCTTTGTGTAGTTGAACATACGCAGAACGTAATTGTTCTTTCTGCATTCATATACAATAAGTCTTTTGGAAATTATGGCATCTAAGGTTTTCATCACTCATATCTCAAGACTCCTAACTTGGGTGACATTGTATACTCCAAAATTCAATTTATGTTGGTAATTCTATTCTTCTAAAATTAAGTTATAAGGGTGAGTATTGGATTGGTACCCAATCCTCACATTCTAATTATGATTCCAACGCAGCCTTGGAAATGCTAATTTATAGTAGAGAGTATTTAGATATAGAAGTGATTTATTTAGCTCCTCCATAAATCTTCATAGGAATAGTTTTCTTAGACATTCTAATGATATTCAGGTCTAATGAAAACTTCTGGTACTATTCTGAAAAGCTTCTCGAGGCTGTCTCTTAATACATCCTGAGTATAGATTTGGGTCCTATGCATTTTAACATTCACTGTAATAGCATACCATAAATAAGATTCTCTTTTCCATTCTCTTTCCTCCTCCCTTTTCTCTTTCTCCTATCTCTGTAATTATCTGCTCATTACATACATATTTCTATTAATCGATCTCATTCTCTGAGCATTGATAATGAAGAATAGAAAAACTCAACTAGCGATACTCTTAGGACATACAGTTCTTCCTTGAAAGTGGACAACTAAAAGCTGACAAAACAGAATCCTTAGGACCAGAAGCCGTTTTAGCATTCTCTTTGTGTTGAATGTGCATTGGACATATTTCAGCGTTACTGGCACCTGTCTGGCTAAATTTGATGGAACAACAACAAACACAATAAAGTCTTGTTACTAAGCTATCTTTGAGCCATAGTAGATTGTGATTGATTCTGTTGTGTTTAATGGTGTGGTGGCATTTTTCCTTAGGCCTTTTTTATTGAACAGTGGAAGGAACAGAAGAAGGAAACACTTGATCACTTTGTAAATGCTGCACATTGCAGGCAGGGTTTAATGACTGAATGTAGCCACTTCCAGTGTATTGAAATGTCTCGGCCTTGCCTCAAAGCATTGTACCTCTATTCAGATGGCAAAGAATAGAGTTCCTGTAAGATTGTGGAGTGCAGCTCATTTTGGGAATAAATAGTTGCTTTGACCTTGTATAGGCAAATAGACCCTGTCAAGCCTGGAATTGCAAGGCCAGGAAATCATCTGTTTAGTCAGTGCTGGTTCTAGTCATTAGTTTGTGTTTATGGCTGGGAGTTGGAAATATAGCCCTGTGTGTTGGAGGTAAGGTCTGAATACTAAAAGAGCCCTATTTACCAACAGCTTTATATTTTAATTTAATGTTAATTCAAATTGAAATGAGCCTTTTAACCCTTAATTAGGACCATGTTTCTTCTAAAAGTCAACCACATTAGTCAACTGGAGACAAAATTCACTTTGCAATTGAAAGGCTGTCTTCTTTCTTTCAACAGTAGACACCATGGTTTACTAAGTACATTTGTTTTCCTTTCATGACAGTAACTTTACCCATTCTCTGTATCAGCGTAGCTCAAAGTCATCAATTACAACTGGGAGGAAAAATGTGTTACTTGCTTTGGGAATGAGGCCAAGATTCTACCTTTAAGCTCTTCCATGATTATTACTCATTGTGTAGGTAGTGATCATAAGACTGCCTGTTTCATATTTTTTTCTTTATTATTTTTCAGAGCTGGCAGTTTGTTATTTTTACCCCTCCCCCCCCCCATGGGCCCACAATGTTCAGTTCCTGTTTTATTGTTTCCCCTTTGTAAGTATAGAAACAGCAGGGTCCCAAAATATTTCTAATTCATCCACTAAAAATTGGTATTATTTTGGCTTCCTTCTATTATCTTACTCATATTTTTAATATTTCTCAATAGAAAATTAACATTTGGCAAGGGATTCATCCTATTTGTTCCACTGTGGCCCATTCTGTTTTTCTTCAGTAAGTGCTAAGGTTTGCTCAATAAATGAACAAACATACCCTCACTGACTCAGCACTGAAAATGGAAAATCTAAAGCCTAGATTAGCAAGAAAAAAGACAAATAAATCCCCACTGCAGATTAATAGAAGGGAAATATATGCTCTTTCAAATCGTATTTTCAATTCTGTGCCTATTTTTTGTCACTAAAAGATAAAACAATCATATTACCTTGTATTTTTAAAATTAAAAATAATATTAGTATTTTGAATATTATCAAATGTGAATTTTTATTTCCATACATTCCCATAAGATTACCAAACTTGTAAACATTCTACTCTATCCAAAATGTGCAAAAAATGAAGCATACCATAAAACATAGTTTTATTATGTTACTGGTTAAGATGAAAGTATAATAGGGAATTATTTGTTTGACAGTCAATTTATCTTTCAGTTCATCCAACCATAAAATCAACGTACTCTTTGAGTATGTACTGCTCTGATGTAGGAAAGCACTGCGAAATCTGTCATTTCTTTTTCAAATATATTTCTTTTAAGCTAGGAAAGAACTTAATTTCTTTGACTTATTGAAGTACATAATTTTATCATTTCAACGAGCAATTTTAATCCTTAAAGCAGTGATAAATGTGAAGATACTTTGTTCTTTCTTTTTTATTTAGAAAGTATTAGGAATTCTATTACTACAAATTTTGAAATACAAAGTATTAACATTTTAAAGTGTCCGAGCCTGAAGAGTCTTTAGAGATAATTTAGTCAACACCTGTCATTTTATAAATGAGGAAATTGAAGTCCTTAGAGACAATCATTTGCAAGTTAATCATTCACTTAAAAAATGCATCTCATCAACTTCTCATCCCTGGTCAGTGTGCTAGATACAGGGTATAAAATGAATAGGAAATAATACCTGTCTCTGTATTGCTCAGGGTCTAACCTGGGAATACATAATTACTGAAAATGGAACCTCAGAGTTATTTGTAAAAGAGGAAGTCACCATCCCAACTACCTCATTAAAGTTTTAAGATACCTGATCAGTGAATCTGAAAAAAAACATCTATTTAGTAGAAAATACTAGATCAAGACCTGTATCTCCTCCTTCCTAGTCCAGTGCTTCTCTTGTAACGTGCTGAAAATACCTTGAAGTATTGAGATGAAAATAAGAAAAATCGGGGAATTTCTTGGTGAAGTAACATCAAAGCTATATGGAAAAGTGTCTTGCAACTCAAATTCTCTAGGGAGTAGATCCATTTCTAAAATAACTATGACATATGAAATTGGTCTCTTCTTTAAAACTAGGATTGTGACTTTTATTACTATAAGACTGAAAACAATCAATTGTTATCTTAGTTTGTTTGGGCTGCTGTAACAACATATCATCAACTAGTTGGCTTATAGACAACAGGAATTTACTTCTCACAGTTCTGGAGGCTGAGAAGTCCAAGACCAAGGTGTCAGCAGATTCAGTGTCTGGTGAGGACGCATTTCCTGGTTCATAGATGGACCTGCTAGCTGTGTCCTCACATGATAGAAGGGACAGGCAGCTCTCTGGGCCTCTTTTAAAAGGGAACTAATCCCATCTATGTGGATTCTGCCCTCATGACCTATTCACCTCCCAAAAGCCCCACCACCTCACGCCATCACATTGATCATTAGGTTTCAACATATGAATTTTGGGGAAACACAAACATCCAGATCATAGCAAGTATCTAGGTCATTTAGGAGACAAATACATGTTTGTTTAATAAAAGTGAATAAATTAATCCAAACATTATAAAATAAGTCTGATTCCTAATAAATCCATGATGCTATCCAGTAGGGCTTGAGGAGGTGCTGCCTTCATCTTTGAATAGTTATTAACTTAGATTCCATGGATCGTCTTAGTCTGAATTATTGATATGAAATCAGAGATGACAGTTCCTGCCATACTTAACTAGTTTAAAAATCTCCTTATGAGGGGAGTAAACATCTCTGGGACCAGAAAGAAAAAATGGCAATTTGCCTCCACTTAAAAGATTTTAAACTATTTAATCACTCTTTGGTTTTATTATCCTGTAAATCCATGGATATTTTTTAAATACACAAATAGATCAACATGAAAAGACAAATGGTTATGTAGAAGACTGTGACAAGTGCTGTTTATTATGTACGCAATATCCACACTGGGGTTAAAATCTATGAATATGTTTTTACCAGGATTTGACTGAAAAGAACATTTACTACTGGGTTACCTGAGGGAAGACGTAAATCAGAACTCCCTTTGGCAGCAGATTTTTTTTTTTTTAAACAGAGTCTCACTCTGTTGCTCTGGGTACAGTCCAGTGGCATCGTCATAGCTAACTGCAACCTCACACTCCTGGGCTCAAGCTCTACTTCTGTCATGGCCTCCCCAGGAGCTGGGACTACAGGCAAACGTCACAGTGCCCAGCTAATTTTTCTATTTTTAGTAGAGACAGGGTCTTCCTCTTGCTCAGGCTGGACTTGAACTCCTGAGCTCAAGCAATCCTCCCGCCTCAGCCTCCCAGAGTGCTAGGATTGCAGGCGTGAGCCACTGTGCCAGGCCATTGGCAGCAGATTTTTAACACGTATGTATCCACCTTAGTTAAGCATTGTTTTAATAGCTGGTGTATACCACGAAAACTTTGACTATATAGCTGGGGCTTTTTATTTTAAAACTTGTCACTTGGCAAATCTAAATTAGTATTCATTTGTCAACCCTTCTTGTCTATTCTGTTTTCTTTGGTATTCTCTAATAAGTTTACCAGGACTTCTTTTAAAGAATGAAAGGTAAGAAAACACATTAACATATCTACTTTCTACATTTTCATGTTTGTTTTTCTTTTATCTGTGGAACCTTTTTCAGTCTATAAAATAATGCTTAAATGAAAGCAATGTGCAGATTGTTACAAACAGAGTGTTATCTTTCTAACACAAGAAATCTTGACATAGGTGTTTGCTCGGTCAGCAAGTACAGGGTTACACATCCCTCTGATTTTCTTGGCTTTTAACTCCTTATCACATGTAAGCTGCTGCAATTTTGGCCATAATTTCCATGATCAAGGCTGGAATAATATAGAAGGGATGTCTCCATTTGCATTTGGACCATCTTCCTATAAAAGAAAGACTTTCTCCATATTCTTGTTTCAATTTTTTAACCACCTTTTTTGCAATAAGTTTGGCCATTCATCTCTGGCTGCACTGAAGTCTGAGTAAGTACTTGTCTGGGTTGAATTCTGAGCAAAATTAGGATTCTGTTAGCAAGCAGGAAGCAGAGCGTGGATATTGGGTACATAACCAACAGCACTTGCCACAGTTTTCTATATAACAGTTTGTCTTTTCATGCTGGTCTATTTGTATATTTAATTATGCTTCTTACTAGCCACTTCTTGCTATATTTTTATGATCCTTCTCAAATGGTACTTCTGCTGTGGAGTCTCTTCCAACCAATCAGTCAGAACAGAGTGATTGCTCAATGTGGTCTGTATTAAATGCCTGCTGCCTGCTCTTGATTGCAAGGGCCCTTTTGGCATGAACAGAATTTTTTGCATTTATGTCTACCAAAAAGCCTGAGCAAAAGTAGATGCCTAACAAATATCTATTAAACCATATGTGTATGTGCCTACCTATCTTTTAGTATTACCATCTCTAAGGTTATTATTTGACCATAATTGGATAAAGTCTAGTGACTAGTTTGGGTCACATTCTTAACTTTTATGTTTATTAACTATAGCTACTTTCAAGGTATTATCAATAATCCTGATAAATTGTGCTGTAGCTAAAAAGTGATTATGTGACTGTCTTGTCTTTTTTAAAGTATCTCATACTATACCCATTTATAATATTAACAAAAAGTGATTGTTTAGTGAATACCTTTATGCCAAATGTTGTAAAAACCATAAAAGCCTCAAACAAAAACGCACAGATAAACTTACAAGCAAACAAAATATTAATAACAAAGTACATCAGTGTACTGCAACATAATCTTTTAAAGACTCAGCAATGCCCTCTCGCAAATCTAAAGACACTTGATAATGAACTAAATTGAAGCCAGAAGTTAAGTGCATAGTTTGTTTATATACTGTATATCTTTTCCCCCCTGAGGAAATATGACATGAGATATGAGGGGAAGTTCCTAACTAGTGCTTAAGGACAATGCCAAAAAGTTTACAATCCTAATCCATGTCTGATTAGGGCAGTAGAATTTATTTGAATGAATCTCAATGTGACACCAATAGTTGTTCAATAAATGATCAACTATAAAATGATCCTAAAGCAGCCATTCTTACTGGGAACTAGAAAACAGCAAGACTAGATTAATGATTGCTATCATTTTAAATTATTGTAATAGTTTCTCTTTCCAGTGTATTTCTCTTATTTTATTTCAAGAAACTTTCAGTCAAAAGGTATTCAACTATGGATATAATGTGTTACTTTTTAAAAATGCATTTAGCGACTATAAAATTAAGGCTTGTCCACACAGGTTTTACTTGACTGCAAATAAACCTATATGCACAATATGAAGTTGACACAAGAACATTCTGGAATTCAAATACAATCTATAGGGTCTATTCTATGTGTAAGTGTTTTAAGTCATCGGGTCTTAATGCAGCATTGAAACTGAATTTTAGAGGTTTAGAAATCATTGACTCTTTCAAAGATGATATGGATGAAACTTAAAATTTGGATCCTGAATTCCTTCTTCAAAGGAATGAGACTTTTTGTTAGAATTTTCACTATGATTTCAGCTCCCAATGTTAGCATGAAAATGAATCAGATGAAATAATACAGCATTTTGAATTTTCTATCAGACTAAATGAAAATAATACAGTGAGGCATAACTCTGTAAAATCAGTAAATAGATGCAGAACACTAAATGGTAAACTAAAATCAATATTTGATAACCAGCCCTTTGAACTTATAAAAAACATACCATGCAGAGATATGGCTAGAAAGAAAAAGATAACATAGTTTTATCAAAAGAGCTTTCATCTAGTAGCAATTCACAAGTATATAAGTTTAAACAGAAACTGTACATCCCCATGTATTTCAGATATTGACAAAGGAATATACTTAAATCTTTATTTAAGGCCTTTGCCGTAGAAGTTAAGGAACAACACTGCCAAGCCAGAAAAAATCATAACTCATGAAAATCATATATCAAGAATCCTAAAATATACAGGAAGTATATCTTTCTTCCTTCAGTTGCTTATAATTTGTAGGACAAGGTTGTACACACATAGAGCAATTAGAAAACAAGTCAGTGTGTAATATACTGCTAACTACAGTGCACATAGTATACACATTGCATCATGTTTAAAAAAGGGAATGACTACATGGTGACATGGTTTTGCTTTATTTTCCCCACAAATAGTCCAATGCCAAGTAAAGCTGTGAAAACACAAGCTGGAAATTTCATCATACTCTCATGCCAAAATAATCTAAATCTTGTGGGTTTTTTTTTTTTTTTTGCCTTAACATTTGGTACAAATTCAAACATATATGTAAAAAAAAATTACGCTAGGCCATATTATCTGCTTCTGTAAATTCTAGGACAAAAATGATTTTTATTCATAATGAATTCATATTCTAGCATACTGAAATCTGTTTCACATATTTTTGAAATACATTTTCAAACTTATCACAGAACTCTAAAAGAGTCATTTTGTTTGTAGCTTGCCGACCAGGTTTCTACAAGGCTTCGGATGGTAATATGAAGTGCGCTAAGTGCCCACCTCACAGTTCTACTCATGAAGATGGTTCAATGAACTGCAGGTGTGAGAATAATTACTTCCGAGCAGACAAAGACCCTCCATCCATGGCTTGTACCCGTGAGTAGTTCTGCTGCGACCCATGCCTCCATGTTTGGTTTGGTTTTTCTTCTGGTTACTGTACTATTTGTTTTTTTTTGTTTGTTTGTTTGTTTTGAAAGCATCTGGCCCATTTCCTTCTGTTATCCATGTGCAAATTGAAAGCTTTCTCTGCTTCACTCTCCATGCTTGGCTCACCCCAAGTGCAACATTAATCACACAAAATGAGTTATATTTTAAAGTACTTCCTGCAATACAACCCCAAGAAAGAAAGAACATTTTCTGTGTCTTGTTTTAGACCTTGCATTACATTTGACAGGATAGACGAGGTTATAGGCAGAGGATTTATGTTTTTAAATTTCTATTCCCTCTTGCTCTATGTTGGCCATAGGTCACAGGGAAAAAAGGCTAAGATTTATAAAGCTAATAATAAAGTTTTCATAAGTATTCACAAGGGTATTAAAGGTAGTGGTAAATTCTTTTGTTGGACTTTGTGAATGTACCCTCACCCTTGAGTCAAAACTCCCCAGTCATAGCTTGGGGAGGACAGTCCTCTTAAATCCATGTGTCTATAATCTCATGGATCCTCTAAGGATGAATTAAAAGTAGGTAATAAGGACAGGATGATTATTTACCTCTTTCAGTTCCATTGTAAATTATCTATTTCCTTTGTAGTAGAAAACAGAAGTGAGGCTCATTAATCTCTGTTGAACTACTTTTCAGGGCCTCCGTCTGCACCAAGAAATGTTATCTCTAACATAAACGAGACCTCGGTTATCCTGGACTGGAGTTGGCCCCTGGACACAGGAGGCCGGAAAGATGTTACCTTCAACATCATATGTAAAAAATGTGGGTGGAATGTAAAACAGTGTGAGCCATGCAGCCCAAATGTCCGCTTCCTCCCTCGACAGTTTGGACTCACCAACACCACGGTGACAGTGACAGACCTCCTGGCACACACTAACTACACCTTTGAGATTGATGCCATTAATGGGGTGTCAGAGCTGAGCTCCCCACCAAGACAATTTGCTGCAGTCAGCATCACAACTAATCAAGCTGGTGAGTACATGCTGGATGTGTCTTACTCCTACCAGTAACGGTTTGGGCAAACAGAGTGGAAAAGAGGGAGAAGAAAAAAAAATATTTCGAAGAGTCACAGGATTTTGATTTCTATCACATTTAGACAGTTATGATACTTGAAATAATTAAATTTAATTCTTCAGTTGAGAATAAACCATGTTTGTTAGGTGATTTTTAAACTAGTTTATACCCATTACTTCCCAATTTGGAATCCTTAAATATTTGGGGCTCTGAGATAGCAGTTACAGGGCTCGTTGGAACATTTGTATATTTCAAAGACCATAACAGGCATTGAACTATGGCTTTGAAAAGGTTGAGTAGGATATTTAAAATTATAAATAACTTTACATTAGTTAAAATTAGATTTTTGATATAATTATTCAGTTATTTTATGCTCCTTAGAAGCTCTTCATATTATAACTCTGATAGTTATAAATCTCTGCTTAGTTAATAATAAGAAAATAAACCAATATCATTTGATATATATAGATTGTGTGAAAAATTCAAAATATGAAATTTAGGGAGAAGCATAGTATTACAAAAAGAGGTCTTGGTAGAAAAAAGTTGGAATCATTTATCTAAAATATTTCCTGATGTGAATTGTTAGGTGATTTCACCAACCATATTTTCCACTGACGATATTTCCTTAATTAAAACAAAATCTACATTGGGAGGCAATAAGCAAAGGCCCTTCAACATGAAATGGAAAAATTAAGCAAGCACACAAATATCTCATCTTTCTTTATCTTACATCCATAACTTTTTTTTTTTTTTTTTTTTACTGTTAGTAAAACATGTTCTTTCAGTTACCCTTTAAATCCTCTATGTGAATTACTTACGGATTTTACTTACGGGGTTTTAATTGTGCATCTCACAAACATAAAGATGGATTGTACTTTACACACAAATGATGCCCTTTTGAGATATAACAATCACTTTTCATTATTGATAACTGTGTTGAATGTGTAATCAACACAGCATGCACAAAGTTAAGCTGATAGATATTTGTTGTGCTTAGTCGTTATTACAAGATATCATAGTTAGGAATACATTCCGAGCAGTTCAATTCAGAGATATTATTATATTATTTATATACAAGCAAACATTGGAGCCGAAAAGGGAAGAAAGAAAGAGGCGAGATGCCACTTTGAGAATGCTTGAACTAGAACTAGAGATTCTCCAGTGCTCTCCCAGGTGGGCTCACCTCTGAGTTGAAAGTCAAGATTGAATGTAAACTTGGCTTCTGATTTGCATTTGGCTTAAATTATGGAAGTCCCTCTGGTCTCTAGTGGGAATTAGCCTTTGCTCTGAGGATATCAGAATGTGTCCTGGATGCCGTAGTCCAAAGCAAAGTAGAGACGACAAAATTTTGCCATCAGCTGAAAGAAGTCTTCTAACAGCCAAATAAGTAGCCAAAAAACTCTCCACATTTGTTTCTCTCACTTGGCTTGCTCAGGAAGGTTAGTTCAACGTCCAAGGACCCACAGTAAGTGTGATCGGGTACAGTGAGTATGCACCAGTATGACTCTGCTGGTTGTTAATATTTTCAACCGTTTCTCTACTGCTTATAAGTAGTTCTACCTATTTCCGCAGGTTAGTATAGAAATGTGTCTATACTGATTGATTTCTCAGATACATCGAGTAGCTCCTTAAGCTTAGTATCTCAGGTATACCTCCATCTCTCCATAATCCAGCATCCAAAGGGATAAATCCTGGCATAAGAGGGGTCTCCAGAGCATCCCTCCCTCTTGAGAGGTCCCTGTCCCTACCATGCCTGTTGACAGATATTTTGAATATAACCCTTGGCACAGTCCATCTGTGTTCAAATATGTATCTTTCTGATTCCGAATTCCTCTTTTGTTCCCATTTTGCTTCTGGTCTCATATATTGATGAAAATCTTATACTTTTACATTTCTCATGGTAATAAATAAACTTGTGAAAAGACGTGAATTTTAAATGACATACACTGAATCATTACTTTAATCTTGCTTACTGAATCTGTAATTTCTCCCGCTCGAAGCTAGATCCCAGACCAACCAGCATATGCTTTTACTCTGCTTCAGTTAATGAAGTAATGAAACTTTGTAGCTAATGATATTTAAAATTTGTAACAGGTTTATTTAACTGTCTTCTGTGAAAAAAGAAATGAAAACTGTAATGCTATTGCTATATATCTCACGATTATGGTTTCTCATATTCAGTGAACACAGGAATTTTAAGAAATTATAATGATGTGGCAAATGGCTTTCCCAAGTCCTATATTTCAAGCTGATTTACGATGTTGTTTAAAATAGGAGCATCAATCTGTGTTATAATTATCTCTTAAGTCAAACAGAAACGTATAAAAACAAGCAAGAGCTCTTTATTTCCTATCTTATCACTCCCCTCTGGCTTTCTGAGAATGCATTTATCAGGAAACTAATAGTTTCAAATATATACAGTGAATGAATCTAGGTAAAGTGGCAATGGAGAGCAGGCCAAGGCATTAAAAAATAAATGAGGTTGATGCTTTGGCCCCCCCACTTACAAATCACAGCTTAGGACAGAGATTCAGCACGGCTGACATGAGTTATTCACCCTAGTCCCACTCCCATTTTTTAAGAAAAATCACAAATTTATTTACAATATGCACCACCAGGCATTTCGTATATTTATTTCAGTGTATCCGCATCATTTTGCATGCCTGGGGAGATAGAGGTCTTTGTTTCATCTCCAAATCCCCAGGGTAAGATATATAAGCACGATTAGAAGCAAAGCTATTTCTACAGGGAGTGTTTCTTTGTTTTGCTTTATTTTTGTTCTTGTGAAGGTTAATGGACTGGTAGCCTTGAAAAATGAGCTCCCTAACACTGGAAGGATATGGTTGTGACGGATATGACGCTGTGGTGCTTAAATTCCTGCTAGTCTCCCTGTCTTTGACACGGATATAAAGGGGAAACCTGAATGTGTCCTTTTTAATTTAGTTGGTGAGATTGAATTTGCTGATTCTTCTCTTGATTACATTGTAAAAGTCTTGCGATGACCACATGATAAGGCACCTTCTAAATTGCAGAGGATTATGTTGTGAATTTGGGTATTAGTACTTAGCTCTCAATACTCTCACAAAATATGTCAGTGAGATAAAAAGCATGGTCTCCATATAAAGATTGTATCCGCGAGTCCATCAGTTAAACACATAGAGAAAGAATTGCAGATTACAGAATGAAAATCTTTGAAGTTATAACTTGGTTTAAATCGCTGCTTTTTGTTTTCTTCCTTAGAATGAGTAGATTTATCTTTTAGTTCTGGATCGAAACACTCATTCCACTGGTGGAATATCTGTCTCTGCTTATTCTCAACTGCCACTATAGCTACTGCCCTTTTTCACTATTCTGTGGCATATAATGATCTCAGACTAGAATAAAGGGCACTAACCGAGAATTTATGGGGTCTTGGAGTTTTGAGGTCCACCTCTGCCCCCATTTCTCTGCTGAATCAACTGAGATCCAAGAAGCTTTTTCAAAATTTCATCAAGAGATCAAACTTGTGAGTGGATTGACTTTTCCCTCCTTTTTCAGTTTACTCTATTGGAATTCTGCATGCATGTGTGCAATTTCTATGATAAAATTTGATTTATCCACATGTATGAAAATGTTACAGAATGGT
>RJWJ010013795.1:0-39225 GCA_004363605.1 Indri indri | reverse complement strand
CTTTCTTTCAAGAAGGAAGAGAGAAGTGTGCTGGAACTTTCTTTTTCCCCTTTAGTTTGAAGATTTCGGGACAGGTACTAACAGATAAACCTAGGGTACCTGAATGCCTTTTCTCTTTCCTGAGAGGTTAATTTTTCATCTGGTTTGTGCCCGATGCTGCCCCTTTGTGATAACGAGGCAGGTATTTTTAGAAGCCAAGAGAGTGGTCTGAAGAACACTCTGGGGTGCCCTTGACCTGGGTGACACAGGAAGGACTCACCCAGAGGATAAGAACTTGATAGTCAGGTAATTATTCAGTTCTGTGTCACTTACAGCTGTACTTTTCTATGTTGGTTGCAAAAGTAATTACACAAAAAGCTTTTAAAACATACTGATGCTGAGATCCATCACCTCTAGGTCTGGGCAGGGTCTGAGCAAAGATAATTTTTAAGTTTCCCGGGAGATTCTAATATGCAGTCAGACATTTCTGACTGCAAATTCTAGAACATTGAACTCCCACACCCAACTGATAGCAATCTCAGGAGCTGAGTAGAGCCATGCCCTCTTCAGTTTGTCACAGTCCCCACTAGTCCCTATAGCTTTATACCTACTTGTATCCATTACTGTCCGGTCCCTATAGGCAATTGAGTTTGTGACCCATGGTCTAAAGCTTATGTCCAAGAAGCATTTTCGAGAATTTAACTTATAGGAACAAAGGTAATCCTAGCTACAGAGAGAGGGAACATTCAAAACCAAGTGGGAGAATTCCAAATGGCAGCCATTTTTTCTGCCACAGCAATAGGGGGTATGTTGGGTGAGCAGTTCATTCCATGTAAAATACACATTTATTGAGCACCTGTATTCTAGGTGTTGGGAATACTGTGAGGAACAAGTCTCAACCTGTTCGGGCCTCAAGATACTTTCTTTTTAGTGGATGGAGACAAAAAAATAAATATATAAACAGGACTATGATAAGAGTTAAGAAGGAAATAAACTGGGTAATGAGGAGTCAAGGAAGATCCCTAATATGAGGAGCCATTTTTGCAAGACCTGAAGGAGGAGGAGGAGGGGGAGGGGCAGCCGCGCTACAGCCAATGATAAGGCCGAGGGAATAGGAGGTGACAAGGTCCTGAGACAAGGAGGGTGGTGTGTTTGAGGAACAGACTCCAGCTGCCTCTAGTTATCTAGAAAGAGGAATGGCAGATAGTGAGCGAGTGCCAGCCTGACATTTCTCGTAGTTTACACAAATCACTCAGTTATGTTCTTGCCAAATGATACACACACTGTGAAGGAAACGCAAAGAGAAGCATCCTCCAGGAGCCAGGGAAATGCGTGCTGGACAAAGGGCTCCCCACTTGATTAACCAAAAATTGCTAACTGTGAGAAAAAGGTTAGGCAGTCCTACATGACAGAGATAAACAATGAAAAGGAAAAAATTCAGTTATATATTCAATATACAGAGGATTTGGCCTAATCCCTTAGTCTTTTATCCTGTTGTTAATGGTTACCTGAATGCAGGTTATTAGTGTAGCAGAATTATAGAATACAGACTATTAGTGTGGTAGAACTGGCCCCAGCCATTTAGTTCTCTGATATACTATGTTTGAGGTCTTTATCCAACCAAACTTTCTGGAAGGTGGAAAGTTTCTCAATCATCTATAATGTTGGAGAAATCAAATATGTGCTTATATGAGACCTAAATGTTTCTGTGGATTTCATGTTTTAAGAAAGCTCCCTTTCTTGTTTCCACACAAGACTTCTGCTTGAATTGTACAAGGCCATTATTTAATCATAACAAGAGAAAAAGGATATAACGATTTATTTTCAGCAAAACTTTCTAAGATCCTACTGCTCTTAAGTTAAATTTTTTTCAGTCATATAACCTGGAATTAATTTTCATGGTTCACATGTTGTTACTCATCCTTTATAAAACCATGGAATTCGGTGCAAAGAAAGCAACTATAATTAATATGTATCCTCAATCAGAATGTCCAAGAATTCCATTAATCTCCAAATGCTTTTACATGAGAGATGATAATCATGTCCTCATAAAATAGGAGTGCCTTAAAACATGATCTTTTTTTTTTTTTTGAGACAGAGTCTCACTCTGTTGCCCAGGCTAGAGTGCTTGTGACGTCAGCCTAGCCCACAGCAACCTCAACCTCCTGGGCTCAAGCGATCCTCCTGCCTCAGCCTCCCGGGTAGCTGGGACTACAGGCACGCGCCACCATGCCCGGCCAATTTTTTCTATTTTTAGTTGTTTAGCTAATTTCTTTCTATTTATAGTAGAGACGGGGTCTCGCTCTTGCTCAGGCTGGTCTCGAACTCCTGAGCTCAGGCAATCCTCCCACCTTGGCCTCCCAGAGTGCTAGGATTACAGGTGTGACCCACCGCACCCAGCCAAAACATGAACTTAATAAAAAAGATAACCCTTCTTAAGCCTACCTCCCCGCCAAAACCAAAGGGACACAAGGAAACGTGCAGGTGATGAATATGTTTATTACCTAAATTGTGGTGATGGTAATAATACAAATGTGTAGATATGTCCAAACTCACCAAATGGTATACATTAATTATGTTCAGTTTTCTGCATATCCGTTATCCCTCAATAAAGCTGGGGGAGAAAGATATAATTTTAAAATTATTTATAATAATATATATTTTCGTACATTAAGTATGCAAACCCTTATGTGAGGTAAGAAAAAACTCACCCTGTTATAAAAAATATATATAAGACTGATAATTGTTAGAGGAAGGGATTTGTTTTATTCCTAACAATAATGTATGAGTTTTGTAAGCTCTTCCCAAGACCCGAGTAAAGGTATAAAACCCAGCCAACAGGATCACAGAAAGTTGGTCACTAAATTATAATCATGGCTATAAAAAGTGAGGAAAAATGAGTCAAGAAATAAATGAGTCACGGAACTCTGATGCCATTTTGTCTTTTCTTGAAGCTTAAACAAGACAAGATGGATTTAAATTACAACAGGATGGGTTTCTTCTTCTGGAAATATGATGCCTGTAATACCTGTAAAACAAACCAATTGATTAGAAAACTACATTTTTACAGTTTCCATCAGTCCATAGGCAAAATGGTATAGATCTGTGGACCCCAACCCCTATGTGAGGACTGGTACCTGTCCTTGGCCTAACAGGTGGTGAGAGTGAGCAAAGCTTCCTGTCTATGTACAGCCGCTCCCCATTGCTCCCATCACCGCCTGCGCTCTGCCTACTGTCAGATCAGCAGCAACATTAGATTCTCATAGCAACGCAAACCCTACTGTAAACTGCGCACACGAACGGGGTCTAGGTTGCCTTATGAGAATGTAATGCCTGATGATCTGAGATGGAGCTGAGGTGCTGGTGCTAGCGCTGGGGAACAGCTGCAAATACAGATTATCGTTAGCAGAGAGGTTTGACTGCCCAATAAATGTAATGCGCTTGAATCATCCTGAACCCACCCCCTCCCAACTCCTCTCTGTGGAAAAATTATCTTCCGTGAAACTGGTCCCTGGTGCCAAAAAGGTTGGGGAAACCACCGATATAGATCATAATGCTTTTTAAAGCACACCAGTTACAATACCTTTCAATGAAGGTCCTGTTACCAAAATCAATAAAAATAATCAGTGGGTATTTATTTATTTCAGAAAATAATTTGCCAGGAGGCCAAAGGACCATGTCTATCTTGTTCCTTGTATTCTCAGCACCCAGCATTGTACCTGACACATCGCAGACACTCTTTAAACACTTGTCGAATGAATTCACTTTTTTAATAGCAGCCACATTTCATGCATTTGATCTCTCCAAACTTGATTTAGATGCAACTTCTCCAGGAGTGCTTGTATTACCCAAAGAGAAGCAGATGTTCAAAGAGAGGGGGATGAGATGCTCAGGGATGTGTTATCTAGGAAAACAGCAAAGCTTCTTTTTCCTGCAGACCTTTTAAGATTAGGACAAGCAGCTGTTTATAAAAGCAGACAGTGTAAGATTTGAGCTGTCAAGTATGATCATGCTTTGAAGTGTATTCCTGGCTAAAAGCAGGGGATAAACGAGATAAAACTTGGAGACTCTAAAATCTGTACCTGATTAAATGGGCCTAGGAATAAGAGGCGAAAGAACAGCTCCCTGGCTAAACATATCCTTAGGATGTTGTTATCATCAGCAGCCTCTGATTTGAAAACAGTGCTGAGCATACTTTTAAATGATCTTTGAGATGCTTTAAACTATAGCTGAAATTCTAGCTAGGCCTCATTTCTGTTTGCTTGAAGAAGAGCCTGAAAAAGAAGTCTAAAGAACTTTCTGGAGATGTCCTTCACTCCTGTTCTATGAAGAGCCTGTATTCTTCACTGGGTTAAGGAAGTTTCACAACTCCCAGGGGCTAATGTGAAGTTAGTTTTTACTCACTTCTGAGTCAACTAAAGTTTTTTTCAGATTCTTCTCCTAGACTGGAAAAGTATCTGAGCGCTTCAAGCTACTATTCATTACTGAAGAGAGATGAAAATCATGTTATGTTCTATAATATAATACATAAAATATGTAAAAGATTTAAAAAGCATTCTTTAGGCTGGGCATGGTGGCTCACACCTGTAATCTCAGGACTTTGGGAGGCTGAGGTGGGAGGATTACTTGAGCCCAGGAGTTTGAAACCAGCCTGGGCAACATTGCAAGACCCTGTCTCTCAAAAAAAAAAAAAAATTAGCTGGTGTGGTGGCACGTGCCTATAGTCCTAGCTACTCAGGAGGCTGAAGCAGGAGGATTGCTTGAGCCCAGGAGGTTGAGGATACAATGAGCTATGATCATGCCATTGCACTCCAGCCTGGGTAACAGAGTGTCTCTATAAAAATTAAAAAATGAAACAAAATAAATAAAAAGCATACTTTAATGTTTATAAGTACTTATCATTGGTCCGTGAAAGAACATTTTTTTTAGTGCATCAGCCTGTGAAAGAATGTCAATAAAGATGAGTGAGAAGCTATTTTATATATACACATTTATTCAATATTTATATAATATATTTATTATTCATAATTTATTATTTATATGGGAATAATAGTCCATTCTTCTGTAGTCAACACTGCACCTACTTTGGTACATATACATGGTGTAGATGTTTAAATATATGGAGATTAAGTAAATTATAACAAAGTCACAAAATCAATGAGCTCAATATGAGAAATAAATGTGCCACTACGACAATCTTCAGATTTAAAAAAACATTTATTATTTAACTAATTTTATGAATGTAATTCTAATATATTCTTTTGCCTCAACATATGTTCATATAGATATATATGGATTTAATGCATACAATACTGTAACAGTCGGAAGTTGCTGGCTGCAAATCACATTTTTTAATAGCTTTATTGAGATGGTATTTACTTACCACAAAATTCACACTTCAGTGGTTTCTAGTATATTCAGAGTTGTACAAGCATTACCACAATCTAATTTTAAAACAATTTCGTCACCCCCAAAAGAAGCCCTGTACCTATTAGCAATCACTCTCCATTCTTCATCCCCTTTCCCCCAATCCAGCCCTAGGCATCCACTAATTTACTTTCTGTCTCTATAGATTTGTGTATTCTGGACATTTCATATAAATAGAATTATACAGTCAAGCCTCAGGATCTGGCTTTTATCACTTAGCATTATGTTTTCACAGTTCCTCCATGTATAGCATGTAACAGTACTGAATTTTTTTATGGGTGAATAATATTCTATTGTGTGGATATACCACTTTTATTTAGCCATTCATCAGTTGATGGACATTTGGGTTGTTTCCACTTTCAAGTTATTATGAATAATGCTGCTATGAATATTTGTGTGCAAGTTTTTGTGTGGACATATGTTTTCATTTCTCTTGAGTTTCTGGGTCATATGGTAACTATGTTTAACTTTTTGAAGAACTGCTTTCCAAAAGGGCTGCATCATTTTACATTCCCAACAGCAATGTACAAGTGTTCTAATTTCTCCACATCTTTAGCAACATTTGTTTTTGTCTGTCTTTTTCATTATAGCCATCCTAATGGGTGTGAAGTAGTATCTCCTTGTGGTTTTGAATTTGCATTTCTCTAGGAACTAATGTGTAGAGCACCTTTTCATGTACATATTGGCTATTTGTATATTTTCTTTGGAGAAATGTCTATTCAAATACTTTGGCCATGTCTATTCAAATACTTTGGCCACTTTTTAATTGGATTATTTATCTTTTTATTGTTGAGTTGTAAGAACTCTTTATATATTCTGCATACTAAACCCTTATCAGATATAGATAATCCCTGACTCACCATGGTTCAATTTATGATTTTTGACGTAAGTACAAAAATGGTGCCAAAGTGATACCCATTCAGTAGAAACTGCTTTGAATCTTGATCTTTTCCCAGGTTAGTAATATGTGGTGGATACGCTCTCGTGATGCCTCACCTCCCAGTTAGCCATGTGATCATGAGGGTAAACAATCCATACTCTATGTTGTGCTGTGTTGCCAGATAATTTTCCCCAACTGTAGGCTAATGTAAGTGTTCTGAAAACATTTAAGGTAGGCTAGGCTAAACTATGATGTTCAGTAGGTTTGGTGTATTATATGTATTTCCAGCTTAATGGTATTTTCAACTCGCAATAGGTTTATTGGGATGTAACTTCATCATAAGTCGAGGAGCATCTGTGTATGATTTGCAAATATTTTCTCTTTCTGTGTTTTGTCTTTGTTTTCACTTTTTTAATGGTGTCCTTTGGAGCACAAAGGGTTTGCTGTTTTGATGAAATTCAATTTATCGATTTTTCTTTTCATTTCTTTTAACATTTTAAAATTTGATGAAGTCTAATTTGTCTATATTTTCTTTTGTCTCTTATGCTTTTGGTGTCATATATTAGAAACCGTTGCCTAATCCAAGATTCCGAAGGTTTACTCCTATGTTTTCTTCTTAGAGTTCTATAGTTTTTACCTCTTATATGTAGTAGTATGATCCCATTTGATTTATTGTTTTGGGTAGTGTGAGTTAGGGGTCCAACTTCGTTTTTCAGTACGTGTATATCCAGTTGTCTCAGCACCACTTGTTTGTTTAAAAGGCTATTTTTTTCCCAATTTAAATGTCTTGGCACCCTTGTCAAAAATCAATTGACTATAAATGTAAGGGTTTATTTCTGCACTCTACTTTATTACCTTGATTCATATGTCTATCCTTATGCACCACTATGTTTTGATTACTATACCTTTATAACATGTTTTGAATTCAGAATGTGTGAGTCCTCCAACTTTCTTCTTTGTCAAGGTTGTTTTGACTATTCTGTGGTTATCACTTTTGCAGGTCTCATCGAGGTAGGATCTATTCTTTAGTTTTGCAGTTTCAGGATCTTGATTATATCAGTTTTACTTCAAAGTGAACAGGTACTAAAGGATTGGTTCATATTCCTCAAACTTGCAGGAGAACTCCATAAATCTGCATAGTGGGATATTTTTTTGGTAACCTGACCCAACATTGCTATGCAGGGAATTCTCCCTTCTAGGTGCTAAAATAAATATGCTTGATAAACATGGACTTGGAAACTCAGGTGGAAGGGAGGGTTACAGCATAAGGGTTAAGGGTTACAGCCTCTAGGGCCAGACAGTTCTAAGTTTGAATACTATTTCTTTTATTCAATGACTGTGTAACCAGGGCAATATTTTTTAGCTTCTTCACCTGTAAAATGGAAAAAAATAATCCCTTCCTCATACAGTGGTTGTGAAGATAAGATGAAATAAGAAATCTAAACCTTTAACACAGTGCCTAGGACTAGTTAAATTTCAGTAAATGACACCTATTTTAGAATGTTTCATTCAAGGTATGGAGAACTACTCCATCATAGAGCACAGGCTTGCTGGTGACCCACATTATTGTGTCTACTGATACAGGGCCTTTTCGATTTGAAATCCATTGAGTAGGAATGGAGCCATTCTTACTCTAGAGAGGGATGGGAGAGACCTGGAGAGCATGGCCACCACTTGGCTTTGGACAGTCCATGCCTAATGGGAATGGCAGGCCAGTGTTGTTAGATTTTGATGTTGTTCGTATTGATTCTTGCTAATGTCAGTTGCAGAGGGTGATACTTACTAATCTAGCCTGGAAATTCTGAGATTCAGAGCTATCCTCTACAATAATTTTTCCAGAGTCCATATATCCAGAAACCTGTTACTGAGAATGCCTCCCAGATTTAAGAAATAAGTGAAAACCAGTCACCGAGCAGTTAAAATAGATATCACAAGAACTCATGTATTTAACCCAGAGGAGAACCCCACAGAAAATCTTTACTCAAAACCTGAAATTCTAAACTAATAAAAGTTTATCTTATCTAAGTTCATAGTAGCATAGAAGTCTCAGAAAAGTAGTAAAGAAGGTGGTTAGGTAAAAGAATTGAAAAGTGTCAACCCAGTAGCGAGGAAGGAGACATATACAAAAAACAGACGTAAGTTAAAAAACAAACAAAAACCCCCAAAACCAGCACTCTAGAGGTCATTTATTACAGGGACAAATTCTACATACTTTTGAGGGCATTCATTGATCATAATGGAATGCAATAATGTTACATCATCGAGTGTAAGTAATTTTCAGAGAGCCGTGTTCAAGAAAACATGAAAGTGTTCCATCAGATGATGGGGAGGAAAGTTCTTTAAAGCTTTTCATTTATATGGGATGTCTTATTCTGCTATGATGCCAGATAAATGAGATGTTACTGGCTTTAAATTGCTCTCAACACGTGAATTTGCAAACTAAAGCAGTATTCAAATAAGAAGCAGTGTATGTGGCTCAGAGATGAACTGTTTCTGTGCATCCTTATTCTAATATGTGGTTGTTATTAAGTATCCTTGAGGGAATCAAAGCTGTAATTGTAACCTCTCTTTCAGCTGGGTTTCCTCCCAGCTGTCAGTATCTCAGCTAAATAGAGTTGTGTGGATCTACTCCGGAGGGCCTTCATGGGGAATATAAAGAATGAAATTACTTGACAACTACAACTACGTACACCGCAGCCATTCCATTCTGGTCAGGCATAAACAAGCGCAGTGACACTCGTTTGTGGAGGCTGAAATTCAAGAGATTTCTGTCAATCCTAAGGTGCATGTTAAATATCACCCACACTGGATTTGAAACGGTAAACAGTTTTGCACAAACTATAAAGTAGGCTGACTGAAGTTCAAACATTTAATTATTTTGTCTATCTCGCATTTTAATACGGATTTTAAATTTTTTGTTAGGTATAAAGCCAGCTCAGGGCCTGAAAGTAGAGACCCATAGAATTTGAGAGCTGGAAGCCTTTTAGAAAACCTGTCCCGCCTCTTCGTTTTACAGAAGACAAAACCGAGGCCCTGGGACACGTTATGATTTAATGTAGGTCACTTAGTTAATTAGTGACAGACAGGGAACCCAGGTGTCCTAACGCCTTCATAGGCCATTGGTTTTCCAGTACGTCCCCTACTCCTAAAGCAGCGTCATCCTCTTCCACCACTTTTTTTTTTTTTTAATTCTTGCGTTTGTTCTATCTTTCCCTCCCTAACTGTGCAATTTAGAACGTGAGCCTGAATCTCGGGAAGACTAGGTTTCCGCCCAGCCGAGGTGCGCGCTCTCGCTCCAGAGCAGGACTTGGGGGCTGGGTCTGTGCTCAGCCTGGCGCCCTTTCCACCGCAGGTGCTTAGCACCTGGCCTGAATCGCTGCATCATCCCTGCATTCTCAGTGCTCCCGATTTGACAGCACAGGCGTGTGTCACCAGGGTCTCAGCGAAAGGAGAACGTGGCTCTAAACCCACGGCCCTTTGAAAAGGAAGTCTCAGGAAACCTTCATCGTTCCCCGGAGGACCCCGGCTGACCGAGGGATGCCCCGCGTGTGAGTGACCTCGGCGCTGACCCCGCCACCGGTCAGCTCGCGGTCGGAGCGTGCCTGCCAGGGCCTGACGTGGCGGCGGGGACGCGGAGCGGGCGGCGCGAGGGGAGAGGCCGCCGCGAGGGCGCGGCCTGACGTGGCGGCCGTGGAGCAGCGGCGAGGGGAGCCCGGGCCACTGCACTGCCCCGCGCTCCGGCCAGAGGGCGCCCGGCCCCAGCCCTTCCCCGCCCTGAGGCCGCCCAGGGCTCCTGGAGTAACCGCGCCGGCGATTGGGTCGGCGGCCCGGCGGGGCCATGTTGGAGCAGGGCAGCGACCCCGCCTCCCACCGCCCTCCGGCGTAGGTCGGGCCGGGCAGCGAGGGCAAGGCAGCGGCGAGGGGGATCTCCCCTCTGGAGTAGCACCGCACGGCCGGAGCGGCGGCGGGAGCGGCAGCGGTCACAGCCGCCCTTCCACGCCCGGGCCAATCAGCGGCGCGGGCACAAATATGCAAATGACGCGCCGGTGTTGCCGGAGTGCCGCTCGCAGGGGCTGGTGGGGTCGCGCTGGGGGAGTGAACTGGGCCAATCAGGCGGGTGCGTGGCGGCGCGGGGGAGGCGGTGCCCCTTCACTCCTCCCTCCACTCCCTCCCGGCCCCGCGCTGACAGGGGGGCCTGGCCGCGCCGCCGGTAAGTGCCGCCGCCGTCCGCCGCTGCCACCCGCCGCCTCAGGCGTGGGGAGGAAGCCCGGGGGCACCACGGGGCAGCGGCCGCTGCTCAACTGGTGGGGAGGTGCGGGGGCGGGTTGTGTCAGCCGGGTGGTCGCCTGAGGCCGCCCCCGCCCGGCCAGCCGCGCGTGTCAGTCTCGGTCGAGGCGGGGGGCGGCGGGGGCGCCTCAGTCATGGCGAAGCGCGAGAGTCAGCGAGCGGCGGTGAGTACGTGCCGCCGCCGCCGCCGCTCGACCGGGGGGGCCGGGGCAGGCGGGGCCGCGCCGCCGCCGCCGCCTGAGGTGAGGGGCTGGGGCCCGGGGACTGGCGGGCGCGCGGGGAGGCCGGGGAGGGGCGCTGCCCGCACGTGCGGCCCAGCCTGCAGGCGGCCCGCCCCGCGCCTGTCATGGCTGCGGGCTGCTGCCCCCGCTTCCCAGCCTGCAGACCCTGGGGTCGGGACTCGGCCGCCGCGCCTGTTGCGTCGGATGGAGGTGAGGGCAGGATGGGCAGGGCGTGGGTGAGGCGGGCCCCCTTCCCCGCCCCGCGCGAAGTCGGGGCCCCCCCCCCCCCCCCCCCCCCCCCCCCCCCGCTCGGTTCCTTCCCGAGGGTCGGGCTTCCCTCCATCCTGCAGCCGCTTCCCCCGCCCGCCTGCTGTCTCGCCTCCGTGACTCATGACAGGGCGTCCCGCGCGAGCACTGGGTGCCCCGGAGCACGGGACGCCCCCGGCGCTTTCCCAGGCCTTGCTTTTCGGGTTCTGACCGCACTGCCTTTCCTGTGATCCTTGCCAGCCCCGAGGGCCTCTGCTCGTCTGCAGTGTAACCGGGACCCCGGCAGCCCCTGTCTGTGACCGGCTGCTGCCGCTTTCTTGATGTCTGGGTGTGGGACGTGCTGGGTGGTTCCAGGGCTCTCTTCGCAGACATCCATCTCAAAGCCAAACACGACCCGGAAAGCCTGGGTGTCTTACTGGCCTGTCGCAGCCGCCAGCTCAGAGAATGGTTTCTGTTTGTTCTTTTTTTGGTTTTGTTATGCTGTTTTGTTTTTTTTGTTTTTTTTAAGAAAAATAAAACTTTTCAGAACAAAGTAGACAATTTTTTTTTTTTAAGTTGTGATATTAACAGTGCTACACGGTTACTTTCCTGGAAGCCTGGGATTTGATGCTATTATGACTTTTATATATTTATGTGAAATAGTCATACCTCAGAATTCCTCTGTATTAAATAAAGTTTATCGTCATTAATAAAACCACTATCACAATTTAGTTTCTCAGTTTTGCATGCTACTTTTCACCTTTTCCTTTTCTCTAATTTAAAATTCTCCAGTTCTACTTACCCAACTAAAATCTCGAACAGAAAAGAGGGCATATCTTGTGGGATGTTATTCTCTGCCTAAACTCTGTCCCTAACTGTACAGGCGGGTTTTTTCAAAAATTTATTTATAGAGGTAGGGTCCTGCTCTGTTGCCCAGGCTGGAGTGCAGTGGCCAAATCGTGGCTGACTGTAACCTTGAGCTCCTGGGCTCAAGTGATCGTCCTGTGGCAGGCTCCTGAGTAGCTAGGACTACGGGTGCATGCCACCATGCCTGGCTAATTTTATAATATTTTGTAGAGATGAGGTCTCACTATGTTGCCCAGGGTAGTCTGGAACTGCTGTCTTCAAGCATCCTTCCACCTGGGGCTCCCAAAGTGCTGGGATTACAGGCATGAGCCACTGTGCCCAGCCCTGTACAGGTGGTTTTTGAAAAAACCACTAGGTCTACACTCGAATCTATAGAAGGTGAACTTAAAGGGAGGATTCCACATTGGTGATGGAGGATGTTTCTCTTTTTGGCAATCCAAAGGATGATCACAATGGTTATTCTTTTCTCTTGGATTTAGAGAACTCGAATTTTTGCTAACAGCAGGCAGCACAGAACCTGCTGATAAAATATTTGGTAAGTATTTGTTAAATGAAGGACGTGTATGGCTCACAACAAGTTAAACCTTTATTTCTGAAGACTTAATGTTTCTTCTATTGCTTTAACAATTCACATTAGATAGTTGTAGTGTACTACAAAGTATTGGCAGGTCTCAGTCCTTGGGAGGTTTCCTGTAAACTCCAGAGCACATAATATAGGCATGAAATGTACTGGGAAAAACAATAGTTGCCTCCCAGATTTGGTTAAAGGTAACTGTCATCCCTGAACGGTTTAAGGGAAGTGGATACAGTGTTGTAGTTAAAAAAACAAAACAAAACAACATGTAATTGATTGACCAAGAGGACACGCCATCCTAAGCACATAGGAAATAGCATTAGAAAAAAACATAGTGCTGGTATAACCAGTAAAACTCTCTTCTTGACTTGGACAGAGTGCTGGTTGGAGAGAATCAGGACTTTGTCACTTAGCTGTATAGATATAATCAAGTTTCCTGACCTCCGTGAGCCTTAGTTTTCTCCTGTATAAAATTATTTTACCTCCAATTTTACAGTGTTAGGATTCTAAGTATCCCATGAGGTCTGTCCTCTGAAATACAAAAACTGTATTTGGATTTAAGTGTAACAAGGCAGAAGTTTTGAAACAAATAGTGATATAGTTGGCCTTACTCGAACAAATCATTTTTAAAAGAAAAACCTCAAGTGGGCAGTAATGAATACAGGTAAGAAAGCAGTGTTGTCAATGGAAAAAGCACATGACAAGCTAAGATTGATGAAACTATAATTTTCAACTTGGAAGTATCTTCAGGAATGTTTTACTCCAAACTCCTTACTTACTGCAACTGAATGCCTTCTACAAGGCATTGTGCTAGACCTAACTGTTTTACCTATGGAAACCGGGTAGAACTGAAGGAGAAGCTTAATGTATGAATTTAAGAGGTGGAAACTGAAGTAGCATTATAGATTTAAAAGTAAAATCTATTGAATCTACTGTCAATAATATAAAAATTTTTGTATTTGTGAAAATTTTATATTTTCTAAAGGGTTAGATGTGTTTATCATTGATGTAAATGTAGTAGAGCAAAAAGCCAGCTACTGTAAATAACAGAAGAAAATGAATTACTAAAGAAGTTGGAGTCTATAAAGGAAAAAATTATGACTGAAATAATAGATCTACTGGGGAAATTTCATCAAGTAATCAATCACTTAGTACAGTGAATAAAGAATATGAAATATGGGTAGGAATATGGAAACTTGAGGCAGTTAGTAAAATCTAATGAAAGCATGTTATAATGTTTGGAAAACTTTAGAAGCCAAAATTGGAGTCAGGAGAAATTTATGGACACTGATGAGATAGAATCATATTATTTTAACCTTTTAAATGCTTTGTCGTTGTTGTAGTCTTAACATGAGATATAGATTTCTTTATTATTATTATTATATTTTTATTTTTTATTTTGAGAGGAGGTGTCACTATATTGCCCTTGAACTCCTGGGCTCAAGGGATCACAGAGTAGCTGGGATCATGGGTGCACGCCACCACACTCAGGATATAGATTTTTTAAATATAAGATTTAGCTTTTTTATGCTTACTTTGTAAATATAAGTTGCCACATTCCTGTGTTTTAACCATCTTCTAGCACTTTGTGTCTCTGTTTACTTCCTTATTTGGGCTTTACTCCCTTACTTTCCACCTCTTGCAGTTTTACCAGTCTATGAATACTCAGGTCAGATTCCACCTTGTGAATAAAATCATGTCTTGTCATTGTAGCCCTTAGGGATTTCTCCTTCTCATGAGATCTTAGCATTATTGTTTGTCTCACTTATTTGACATCACATACAACTTCTTGACATTCCCTCTCTTGTATTGTCTTCAAGTTTTCAGGAACACTTTTTGCTCTCCTCCCTTTTAGAAACATTTGGAAAGCTGATCAAGTGACAAGGGGAGATCCAGAAAGGGGATTTTGAGCTGTAATTTATTCTCTGGACTTGAGGTCATTCACTTGCATTCATGCATTAAACAAATGCATTAAGTGTTCCCCTAATTTATTAATTATATATGTAATATTAATATATTAAGTACATAGGTGATCCCTGCCTTCATGGAACCTACAGTCAAATAGTGGAAACAGATAAAGAACAAGCAAATAAATGTAAAATTATAACTTATGATGAATTTAGTGAAAGAAACATACGGAGTGCTGTGAGAGAAAAATGGGTAGAATTTTAGATTTTGTGGTCAGAGAAGGCCTCTGTCCGGTGGTGATATTTATGTGGAAACAAAGAATAAGAAGTAAGACAGGTGAAGAGGGAAAAGAGTTTCCTGAAAGGGAGAAAAATATGTTTGAAGGCTATGAGACAAGAAAGAACTAAATATGTTAGAAGAAATGAAAGTAGTTCAGGGTGGCAGGAGCATAATAAGGAGGAAAACCATGTAAGATGAAATGAGAGAGGTAGGCAGAGAAGATTGCACGGCATATTAAAGGCTTGTGGGGCTGGGCGCGGTGGCTCATGCCTGTAATTCTAGCACTCTGGAGGCTGAGGTGTGAGGATTGCTTGAGCTCAGGAGTTCGAGACCAGCCTGAGCAAGAGCAAGACCCCGTCTCTACCAAAAATAGAAAAAATTAGCCAGGCATGGTGGCTTGTGCCTTGTAGTCCTCGCTACTTGGGAGGCTGAGGTGGGAGGATCCCTTGAGCCCAGGAGTTTGAGGTTGCGGTGAGCTACGATAACACCACTACATTCTAGCCTGGGCAACAGAGCTAGACTCTGTCTCAAAAAAGAAAAAAAAGACTTGCGGGTTTTACTGAGGGCATTGTAGTCATTGAAGATTTTGAAGCAGGTAAGTAATAAATATGCTTTAAATTTTTAAAATGCCACTTTGATTGAGAATGGATTGGAGAAAGGTAAGAGTGAAAGCAAAGTTATTGTAATACCAGGATTACCCAGGTAAGACGTGAGAGCCAGAACTAGGATGGCAGCTGTAGAGATGAAGTAAAGTAAAAGGAAATATGTCTTTATTCTAGGGAGAGAGAAGATGGTGAGGGTGGGGGAAGGGAAGCAATTGACAGCTTCGCGATGGATTGGATGTTAGAAGAAAGGTGTCAAAACTGATTTCTTGGTTTGAGGAACTAGGTAGACGGTGGTGTGTGATTTACTGAGATGAAGAAGATGAGAGAAAGGAAAGGTTTGGCAAGAAATCAAGTTTTGAGCACCATCCCTAGCCAAGTGCTTCAGAAGGTAAGGGCCTGCCTTTCTGTGAATGATAGGTGCCTCTGTCAGGATGGGTTTATTAGCTTTAAGTGTGACATCATAGTATATGACAGTGCGTTATCTGAGAGGAGGAAGCAAGCTTTATTTTAGCAAAATGGTAGTTGAGATGATCATTTTAACAATGCTCTTCTTTTTTTTTTTTTTTACTAAAAGAATTTTCTTTTTACTTTTAATTTTTATTTTATTGTTTTGAGACAAGGCCCCACTGTTGTCCTGGAGTGTAGTGGCACAATCATAACTTACTGCAGCCTGGAACTCCCAGGCTCAAGTGATCCTTCTGCCTCATCCTCCCAAGTAGCTAGGACTATAGGTGCCTCCTGCTGCACCAGCTAATTTTTAAATTTTTTTTTGTGGAAATAGGGTCTCACTATGTTGCCCAGGCTGGTCTTGTACTCTTGGCCTCAAATAATCCTCCTACCTCAGCTTCCCAAAGTGCTAGGCTTACAGGTGTCAGCCACCACACCCGGGCCACACTTCACTTTTCGAAAGCTTATTTATGAATATTACATAATACAGATTATATGAGATGTGAAAGTTTGAGAGAAACTCAAATATAGTGTTATATGAGTGTATATATAGTAGTTGGGCGATGGTGCAGAATACAAAAGTTTTGTGGTCTTGGTAGTCTCAGAACAGTAGCATTCTTTTCAGTTAGTAGCTTGTAGACAGTCTGATATTAAATTTATAACTTTTAATGAGGCTTCTCACTTAATGGTGCTTATGAGTAAAAATTATAGCTCGGGTCATTACTATTTGCTAGCTGTTGCTTAGCAAATAGCTGTCAGATACTGATGTTTCAGTTATAATTTGGCATTATTAAGTGAAGTTAACCAAGCAAATATTTAATTTTGGGGTTTTTTTACTATAAAACTTTTTTTAAACCAGTAATTTTAAACATTGTTATTGCTATAAAGGGGCATGGTTTGAAACTAGAATAAAGATTGTCTTTCATGTCCAGTGGTCATTTCAGATTGCTTCACTTGACTAAGCAGCAGTAGTATAAAGTATATTAAATTTTATTCTATTGGAAATCAATGACTATGATTCTGGAAGATAACTGCTAATATCTTGTTAGTTGAGGAAAGAAAAAATAGGATAATGGTTAGGTTTCATATATTTTGCATAAAGTTTATCATGAAGTTTTGTGCCATATAACAGGTCAAGTAAATTAAAAATTATTTTCCTTTTTTCCCAGTTATGTTTCTGTCTTTGCAATGTTTATCTTTAAAAAGGCAATTAAATATTTATTCATTAAAGTTTTTTTCTTTCATTTAAGGAACTGAACACCTGTACCTAAAACAAATCTAAGAATTTAAAATTACAGATTTGGTGTACTTATTTAGTCTGTTTTATAGTTGAAGCAACTGAGATACAGAGAATCTGAGTTGCCTGAAGTTTTGGTATTAGGGAGGTTCCATAACTATTTCAGAGGTTCCATAATTTAGTGAATTCATTGCATATCCAAATATAAGAATATACTTATTCTGATTTGGTGCATGTATATCGAAATTAGTAGTATATAGAATTTACTAAAGTCCTGTCAGAGATCACTGAATATTTGTTTGCCAGTTTTTTTTTTTCAGTGACATATACTCTAAATGTTGATTTATAAATATTTATTTACTTATGCTTCATCTCGTTCAGCTACGTTTTTTTAAAAAACTTTTTTGTTTTTTCTTTGGAGACAGAGTCTCACTCCTTCGTCCAGGCTAGAGTGCAGTGGCATCATCATTGCTCACTGCAACCTCAAACTCCTGGGTTTAAACGATCCTCCTGCCTCAGCCTCCTGAGTAGCTGGGACTATAGGCACGTGCCATCACGCCCAGCTGATTTTTCTGTTTTTCGTAGAGACGGGACTCTCACTGTTGCTCAGGCTGGTCTCAAACTCCTGGCCTCAAGTGATCCTCACATCTTGGCCTCCCAAAGTGCTAAGATTTTTGAAAACTTTATAAAGGTATGAAAAACATGGAAAAAAGTATGTAAATCATATCTGTAAGTCTGTCATTTGTTACAAAGTTCAGTTATCACCGAAGTAAAAAAATAGAACATTATTATTATTGGCACCCCAAAATCTTCCCTCATGCTCTTTTCTAATTATTACTCTCTTTCTACCTTCCCAGATAGAAACCATTATCCTGACTTCTCAAACCATAGATAAGTTTTACCTGTTTTTGAACTTTATTAAATAGAATCATATAGTATGTATTCTTTTAAGTAACATTATTTTTGTGAGACTAATCTGTGATTTTCTGTGCCAGACTAGTTCATTCATTCTCATTGCTGTTGATTCTAATGTATGAAGGACATGTTTTTAGTTTTGGACTATCATGAATAGTACTGATATGAACATTCCTGTGTGTGTCTTTGATACACATATGCGTACATTTCTGTTGAATGTGTATCTAGGTGTAGAAAAACTGGTCATAGATATGCATATGTCCAATTTTAGCAGTAATGCCTTATGGTTTTGTAATCTGTTGCTCCAATTTGTACTCGCTTTTAGCAGTGTATGAGAGTGCCATTTGCTCCACTCAGTTATGTTGTTTGATTAAAATACTGCCGTATTTGAAACATCTTATGTTCTTTTTTTAATCTTCAGAGATGAACATTTGATGATGAATAGCTGTTTCTACCTAAATTAGATATATTACAGAGGAATATGAAAAAACAAATATAAAGATTTTGTTCAAAAACAAATACCCATTGGATTACAGCAGATTCTGACAGAATACAATTTTATATTCTTGAAGCGAAATTGTAAGAGGCACTGTCCTTTCTCGATCCTTGAAAAAGTTTAGTTTTTAAAATAGAATGAATGATGTGTCATTTTAAGGGATATGGTTTGCGAAGAATGAAAAAATACATACCTAAAGTTTAATCAAGAAAATCTAGGGAATACATACAATTATGTAAAAAGGGACCCAAGCATTAGATGAATACTATTTTGATTTATGGATTTTGGTTCTTTTAAACCAAAGAATTCTTTGTTTTTTAAAAATCCTACCTGAAATCTTAATCTGTAAAATAAAAGCAGAATATTCAGGGTAAGGTGTTATTGGGAGGAAATGGAAGAAGGGAAGGCCAAAAGCCCTCTCTTGTTTTCAGTGGCTGAAGATTACCCAGTACTCCAAGAAGCACAGTTTGAAAACACTGAGTGTTTACACAGTGCTTTATGTGGATTATTTTACAATAGGTTTTGAAATCAGTACTGTAATCCCCGTTTTACAGATGAAGAAACTGAGCTTCAAAATGATTTAGTGAATTGCCTAGAATTATATAGCTAGTCAGTATGAAGCCTGGATTCCACACTTGCTGGTCTGTTTCCAGAGCCCCTAAAACTACTATGCTGTAGGGTCCCCTTGTAGAATTCCTTATCAATGAAAGTAGGATTCTTTCATGGAGGGATACCTGGGAATTAAACTTTAAATTGGATCACTGGGGCTTTTTAAAAAACTTGTGGTAAAATATTCGTAACAAAGTTTACCACTGATTAAAGCCATTGGTTAAAACCGTTTTAAGTCTATAGTTCTGTGAGGCCATTCTTAAAGTTAAAATAATAGTTTTAAATCTCAAGTTATGAAATAGCTATAAAAGATTGAGGAGTTTTGTTTTGTTTTGTGTTATGGCATTGTTGAATTCCCAAAATCATGTGAGTATTCACTATGTGTCAGGAATTATGCTTGTAGATGTTAGGGGTACAAATATGAGGAGGAACCTATCTCCGCACTCGTATTGTTTAGTAGGAAAAACAGACAAGTAGACTAAGAATGATAATATAGTATGTAAGGTGTGGAGTACAGAAAAATTAGTGCATAACAGCTCGAAGTGTGTGTGTGTGTATAAAGGCTTCCTAGAGATAGTATGTGAGTTCAATCTCAAAGATGTTACTTTATCAAATGGAGGAAGGCTGGTGGTAAGGGCAATGTTGTAGGCCTAGAGAACTTCCTGTACATATTAATAGATATTAATAGAGGTGTGAGAAGGTTTGATGAATTTAGGCAACATCTCAATGTGGTTGAAACATAGATTACCTGTGGGGGAAGCAAATAAGGGTATAGGGGCATTGATAACTTTAGGAAGGTAATAAAATAGCAAGTATATATGTTGGGAAGGCCAGAAGTAAATTTAGGCATGTTATGATACTGTTGATTAGTATAAATAATTTTAAATATCTTGAAAATAAGTAAAATACAATCAGATATAACAGGCTTGGACCTTGGTAATATTTCAGCAAGTCAACAAAGAATCTCGATCTATGTTCCTAGTTCTGTAGGTCAATGAGAGGGAAATATATAATTATCAAGCACTTACTGTGTTTTAGGACTTTGAATATGTTCTTTCTGAGCTCTGCAGCCTTTTTAAACCCTATGCTGTAGATGGTCAGATGAGGAAACAGACTGAGAGGTTTTAAGAACCATTCAAGGTTGCACAGCTTAGAGATGGTGGCTAGAATTGGAGACCATACCTGAGCTCTCTCACCTATGTCATGATTGACTCATATTTGCCAGATATTTTTTGAATTGATTGGTGAAACCTATTCACTTTCTAATTAAATAGTTGAATGTTGTCTTAGTCTGTTTTGTGTTGCTGTAACAGAATACCACAGACTGGGTAATATATCAAGAAAATAAATTTATATATTACAGTTCTGGTCCAAGGTTGAGTGACCCACATCTGGTAAGGGCCTTCTTGCTTTGGTGGAAGGTGGAAAGGCAAGAGAGCACTCAACAGAGAGCAAGAGGGGGCTGAACTCTTTTATAACAAGCCCACTCTCGAGGTAACTGACTCACTCCTGTGATAATGACATTAATCCATTCATGAGGACAGGGCCTTCATGACCTAATCACCTCTTAATTAGACCCCACCTCCCAACACTGTTGATTTGGAGGTTAAGTTTCCAACACATTAATTTTGGGGGACACATTCAAACCATAGCAAATGTATAGATAATGCAGTTAGATTATCAGAAACATGTCAAGGATATACAGAGCAGAGTTATGGATGAAATTCAATAGAGTAGTATAAACATGGAATACATGGCATTAAAGCCTCATCATGTGGGCTTCCATAATGATTTTGTATATTATACACTAATAGAATAATATTTGTTAATTAGCTACTGGAAATAATTAAAAAGGATGTACTTCCAGATAGCTATTACAAATTGGATTATTTTTCTCTTAGGTTCTAATTTTTGCTAGGACTTATGCTGTTGTATGTTAATAGTTAACATAATGACCTTCTTGAGCATAATTTTTTTTTTGAGATATTTTAGGTGTGGAACATTATGGTTGATATCCCGAAGAGGAAAAAGTCATGATTTTTTTTAAAAAGTAATTTTTTTAAAAAAAATTATTTTTAAAAATTAAATCTCAGGTACATTTTTCTTTTAAAATATGAAGTCCACTACTTTGTAGCTTTCTTGCATTTATTCCTTAATGAGTATTAAGTTTTTTCCTGATGAAGTTTATGTTTCTAGTTTGTTTGGGGTAGGGTTTTTTTTTATTTTAAATTCTTTTCTTGGAAATCTATCAAGTTTTTAAACATTTGTAAATATGTAAATAAACTAAAATATACAGTATTACTTGTTATAGGTCTGTTTAGATTTTCTATTTTGAGTCAGTTTTAGTAGTTTGGTAGTATTTTTAGAAATTCATCCATTTCATCTATGTTATCCAATTTGTTGGTATTTGTTGATAGTATTCTGTTATCCTTTGTATGTCTCTAAAGTCTGTGTTAATGCCTTCTCTTTTGTTTCTGTTTTTAGTCATTTGAGTCATCTATTTTTTTTAGTCAATCTAGCTAAAGATTTGTCTGTTTTGTTAATTTTGTTGATCCTTTCGGAGAACTAATGTTAGATTTCATTGGTTTTTCCTGTTTTTTCCTTTCTCTGTTTCATTTATCTCTATTCTAACCTGTATCATTTCTTTCCTTCAGCTACTTTTGGGTGTAGTTTGCTCTTTTTCTATTTCCTTAGGTATACAGTTAGGTTATTAATTTGAGATCTATCTTACTGTAGTAGTTTACTGGTATAAGTTACCTTCAGAACAGTGCTTTCACTGCGTCTGATAAGTTTTTCTGTTTTCATTTTCACTTGCCTAATAGAAGTATTTTCTAATTTTTCTTATTGTTTCTTCTTTGACCCATTGATGAAGAGTATGTTAATTTCCACGAATTTGTGAGATTTCTAGTTTCTGTTACTGATTTTTAGATTTAGAGGTCAGAAAAGATACTTTGGATACTTGTAATATTTCAAACTGCATTAATATTTTGACCAATCCTGGAGAATGTTTCGTCTGCTCTTTGGAAAAATGTATATTTTGATACTGTTAAGGGGAGCATTGTGTATATGTTTGTTAGGTCTGATTGGTTTATACTGTTGTTCAGGTCCTCTATTTTGTTCTTGATTTTCTGTCTGGTTATTGTATCCATTATTGAAATGGTGTATTTAAGTCTCCAACTATTGTAGAACTCTTTACAACTATATTGTCCAACTATATTGTGGAGCTATTTCTCCTTTCAATTCTGTGTATTTTTGCTTCATAAATTTTGTGGGTCTGGTGGGTGCGTATATGTTTATAATTGTTATGTCGTCTTGATGGATTGAACCTTTTTCTCAATATATAATGTTCTTCATTATCTCTCATAACATTTTTGACTTAAAATATGTTTGATAATAATATAGCCACCTCAGCTCTCTTTTCATTACTATTTGCATGGAATATATTTTTAATTCTTTGTATTTAAAGTCAGCCTTTTGTAAACAACATATAAGATGGATCATGTTTTGGGTTTTATTTTTATCCATTCTGCTAATCTCTTCCTTTTAAGTAGAGAATTTAATTTATTTACATTTGAAAATAAAAACTAACTTCTGTCATTTTACTATTTGCTTTTTTATGTCTCATATGTCCTTTGTTCTTTAATTTATCCATTATTGTCTGATTTTTTTTATTGAGTTGGGTTTTTTTTGTAGTGTATCATTTTAATTCCCTTCTGTCCCTTTCTGCATACTTTTTAGTTATCTTCTTAAAGGTTATGTTGGGGATTACAATTAACAAAACTTTTAACAACATATTTTACATACCAACTTAGTTTCAATGGTATACACATATTTTGCTCCTAAACTCTATATCCCTCTGGCCTTGTATTATTGTCAAAGATTACATCTTTATATGTTGTATGCTCATTAATGGAGGGTTTGGGTTTTTGGGGGATTTTTTATTTTTTCTTTTTCTTTTTGGAGACAGGATCTCGCTCTGTTGCCTGGGCTACATCGTAGCTCACTGCAGTCTCAAACTCCTGGGCTCAAGCAATCCTCCTGCCTCAGCCTTTGGAGTAGCTGAGACTACAGGCGTGTGCAACCATGCCTGGCTAATTTCTTTTCCTTTGGTAGAGATGAAGTCTCACTATGTTGCTCAGGCTGGTTTGAAACTCCTGGCCTCAAGCGATCCTCCTGCCTTGGCCTCCCAAAGTGCTGGGATTACAGGTGTGAGCCACCATGCCCAGCCATTAACAGAGATTTAAAATGAATGTTTTATTTGTTTGCCTTTAAGATCATATAAGAACATCCTACCTGTTGCCTGTAAGACAAAGAAGAAAAGAGAACAAAAAAGATCATATAAGAAAAAAGAGTTACAAACCAAAGGTACAATAATACTGGCTTTTGTATTTACCTATGTAGCTACCATTACCAACATTCTTTGACTCTCCATATGGCTTCAAGATACTCTTCTCATGTCCTTTCATTTCATCCTAAAGGGCTCCCTTAAGCTCGTCTTTTAGAGCAGCTCTACTAATAATGAACTCCCTTAGCTTTTGTTAAAGACACTTGTCGTGCTGTCTTAATTCCTCTTCATTCTTAGAGAATAGTTTTCTGGATTTAGAATTCTTGGTTAACAGTTTTGTTTTGTTTTTCCAGCATTTAAAATATATTACCTCACTGCAGTCTGGCCTTCATAGTTTCTCGTGAGAACTTTACCGTTAGTCTTATTGAGGATCTCTTGTACTTGACAAATTTTTTCTCTCTTGCTGTTTTCAAGATTCTATTTGTCTTTGTCTTTCAATTTGACTATAATGTGGCTTAGTGCAGATCCCTTTGAATTTTATCCTGTTTGGAGTTTTTTGAGGTTCTTGGATATGTAGATTCATGTCTTTCATCAGATTTGAGGAAATTGGGCCATTAGTTCTTCAAATATTCTTTCTGCCCCTTTTTCTCCCTCCTCCTCCTTATGGGATGCCCACAGTGTTTACTTAGGTCTGCTTGATGTTATCTCACATGTTTTTCAGCCTCTGTTCTCTTCATTTTTTTTTTCCTTTTTGAACCTCATTAGATAATTTCAATTGTCTTCAAGTTTGCTGATTCTTTCCTCTGTTTGCTCAAATCTCCTATTGAACCACTCTAGTGAATTTTTTATTTCAGTTATTATACTTTTCAGCTCCAGCATTTTTATTTGGTTACTTCTTTTTTTTTCTTTTCTTTTTTTTTTTGAGACAGAATCTTGCTCTGTCACCAGGGCTAAAGTACTGTGGTGTCAGCCTAGCTCACAGCAACCTCAAACTCATGGGCTCAAGCAATCCTCCTGTCTCAGCCTCCCAAGGAGCTGGGAGTACAGGTACATATTTGGTTACTTTTAAGATGTTCTATCTTTGTATCGATATTCTCATTTTGTTCATACACCATTTTCCTCGTTTACTGTCATTCTTAGGCCATGATTTTCTTTAGCTCTTTGAGCATATTTAAGACACTCAATTTAAAGTCTTTCTCCATTAAGTCCAATGTCTATCTGTCTTTCTCAAGGATAATTAGTCAAATTTTTTCCCTTTGAATGGGCTACACTTTCTTAACTTCTGTGTATGCTTTGAGTTTTTTTGTGTGTGTCTGAGAAAACTGGACATTTGATATTATGGTATGGTAACTCTGGAAATAAGATTACCCCCTTCCCCCAGCATTTGCCATTCTTGATTATTGAAGGCTGGAGTAATTTATTTGGTGACTTCTTCAAACTATTATATTTTCTACCGTGACTGTATTTCATGTTGTGTGTAGTCATCGAAGTCTCTGTTACTTTAGCTTATGTTTAGCCAGTGTTTTAATATAGATTTCCCTGAGTGCTAGGAGTATTTTATTTTACATTGCCTTTTTAAAAAAAATTTCAGCATTCTCTTCGTTGTTGTAAATCTTTGGCTGTTTTCCAGAGTTCTGATAAAGTTGGTCCTGACAGTTCCTGCTTGGTTTTTGATGTTTCTGTGGAGTGATAGGTATTTAGAGCTGCTTACTCTGCCATTTTGCTCTTATGCCTGGCTTTTGTAGTGACCTGAGGCTGTTATGGCTGAAGCAAGGGGGGGTGAGCAAGAAGGAAGAGTAGTCAGAAGTGAAGGTAGAGAGTTGTCCATTTTGTGCTAGTGGGCTGTAATATATGAATTTACAAGTCATAGTAAGGATTTCAGCTTTTAATTTGAGTGAGATAAAGAGTTATTGGAGGGTTGTGAGAAGAGTGACCTGAAATAACTTGCCTTTTAATAAGATCACTCTAGCTGCTAGCTACTATTTTGAAACAGGGCAAAGGGAAAATAACAGGCTATTAGTTGCCAATCAGGTGTCCAAGAGAAGTTGAGTAGTTTGTTAGGTATGTAAGCCTGGACTTAAGATAGAGATATATATTTAATAGATATAAATTCGGGAATCACCAATATGTGGGTGATATTTAAAGCCATGAGACTGGATGAAATCACCTTGTAAGTGAGTACAGAGAGAAAAGAGAATAGGTTGGGATACTCCAACATTTATAGATTTGAATCTGTATAAAAGAGACTGAAGATGAACAGTTAAAAAAGTAGGAAAGAAAGCGGATGAATGTCATTCTAACAAGTGAAGTTAAGTGTTTCAAGGAGGAGTAGGTGATAACTGTACCAAATGCTGCTGATGGATAATGTTAGATGAGTTCTGAAAAATGCCCCTTGGATTTAGTGAAGTGGAGGTCAGTATGCCCTTGATGAGGTCAGTTGGTGAAGTAATGGAAATAATACTTGATTTAAAGAGAATGGCAAGAAATACATTGAAGATAGCAAATATAAACAAGTTTCTCAAGTTTCGTTGGAAAGGGGAAGAAAGAAGGGAGGAAATTGGAGGGAAGTAACAGCTTACTTTGTATGCTGATGGGAATGATGTAGTAGAATGAAACATTGATGACTCAGGAGAGAGAAATAAGAATTACTAGGTGGGAGTGGGGAAGGAAGGCAGAGAAAGGAGAGTAAGTTTTTTACTGTTTATTACAAAAACCAAACATTTTTCAACTTAAAAAATCTGAAAGAGTGGAGAAACTTTTAAAAAAGTAATGTTGGCTGAGCATGGTGGCTCATGCCTGTAATTCCAGCACTTTGAGAGGCTGAGGCAGGAGAATCACTTAAGCCCAGGAGTTCGAGACCAGCCTGGGCAACATAGTGAGACACCATTTCTGGGAAAAAAAAACAAAAAAACAAATAATAATAATTTTAAAATATATTAGCCAGGCATGGTGGCATGGTAGTCCCAGTTGCTTGGGAGGCTGATGCAGGAGGATTGCTTGAGCCCAAGAGTTTGAGGCTGGGGCTGCAGTGAACTATGATTGTGCCACTGCACTCCAGCCTGGGCAAGAGAGTGAGACCCCATCTCTAAAAAAAATAATAATAATAATAATGTCCTCTAATAATTTTAGATTTATTTGTGATGTACTTGAGGGAAGTTGTTCAGAAATACTTCAGCACTTCAGCTTGTAGGTAGGAGGCTCAGTTATTCAGGTATGTGAATATCTGTATTCTAGCAGGTAAGGTCCCCAGGAAAGGAGAAATCACGTTGGAAAAATTATATTAAAACCTGAATGGGGAGCTGGGCGCAGTGGCTCACGCCTGTAATCCTAGCACTCTGGGAGGCCGAGACGGGAGGATCACTTGAGCTCAGGAGTTCAAGACCAGCCTGGGCAAGAGTGAGACCTGTCTCTACTAAAAATAGAAAACTTAGCCTGGCATGGTGGCACGCGCCTGTAATCCCAGCTGCTCTGGAGGCTGAGGCAGGAGAATCATTTGAGCCCAGGAGTTTGAAGTTGCAGTGAGCTATGACAAGGCCACTGCACTCTAGCCAGGGAGACAGACTGAGACTCTGTCTCAAAAAAGAAACCAAAACTAAAAACCTGAATGGGAAGAGTACAGGTCCTTGCTTGCTTCAGTCCTTATTGGAGACAGAATTTAGCAGTTCTTGTTACCTTTTAAAGGGCTAGCCCTAAAAAAACAAGGGACAATATTGAATCCATGTTAATTTATATTAATATCCTTTCATTTAATATTTATTGCTCACAAGTCTCTGGGCTTCTTGTTCTTTTTAAAAAAATATTCTAGATATTCTAAATTTCAGATTCCATTTTTTCACTGATATTCTAATATTTCCTGAGTTGTCATGTGACATTCTAATGCAAACTCTTCCTCAATTCTAATGTCACTGACTGTTATTAATGATAATAAAAACATCTTGCTTTTGTATTGAAAGCATTTTAATATGTATTGTATCATTTAATCATTATATCAATTATGTAGGATAAGCAGAGGATTTTTTGTTGATTATTTGGTTATTTTTCTTCAGGTCCCTAATAATAAGGAACTTTGTGGATGACCGTATGCATCTCCTAGAGTTTATCATTTGTGACAGAGTCAGTAAGGATCATTTTAGTTAAATTTTGAAGTTTTAAATTTTGATTGATTAATATGATCACAATAGCATATCTTCAAAAGAATTTTTTCTCAAATCATTTAAAAAAATGCTTACCCTAGGGTTTTTATTTATTTTAAAATTTTACAGAACTGTAACTTTTACCATATTAGCTTATTTTAACATTGTCATAAGTTTGAAAGTTGTGTTGGATAGGTAAAATATTTTGTTTGAGAAGATCTACAGACTTCCACTGTACCTTAACCAAATCTTCCAAAGTAACGGCATTTGCTTTTTATGAGAAAAATCTACCTTGCCAAGTAAAATTAGGTGGCAGTTTGGTTGAAGAAATTAAGTTTTTAAGTGACCACTATAACCTTCATCCTTATCCAAAAGATATAACAGAAAATTAGAAGTTTTAAAATAATTTTGCCCATACAATTTTTTCTTCTTAAAATAGCTTATTGATATATAATTCAGATACCATATAATTCATCCATTTAAAATGTATAATTCAATGGCTTTTAGAATATTCTGAGGTGTTTATCTATCACAATCAATTTTAGAACATTTTCATTACCCTAAAAAGAAAGCCCATAACCTCTAGCCAACACTCACCAATCACCAATCCTTCCACCCACCGACCCACCCAGCACCCAGCCCTAGTTTACTCCTAATCTACTTTCTGTCTATATATTTGCCTACTCCTGACCTTTCATATAAATGGAATCACATGTGGTCCTTTGTGACTGGCCTCTTTCACTTAGCATAATGTTTTCAAAGTTCATCTATGTTGCAGCATGTATCAGTACTTCATTTCTTTTTCTTGCTGAATAATATTTCATTTTATCAATATAACGTGTTTTATTTATCCATTCATCCTTTGGTGAACACTTGAGTTGTTTCCTCTTTGGACTATCGTGAGGAATTTTGGAGTGAACATTGGCATACAAGTATCAGTTTGAGTCCCTGCTTTCATTTACTTTGGATATATACCTAGCAGTGGAATTGCTGGATCGTATCGTAGTTACATGTTTAACCTTTTTGCTGGATCATGTGGCAACTCTATGTTTAACCTTTGGAGGAACTATCAGACTGTTTTCCAGAGCAGCTACATTCCCACTAGTACTGTGTGAGTTACAACTTCTCCATGTCCTTGTTAACAGTTGTTATTTTCTGGGTTTCTCTTTTCCCATCAGAGTGGTTATGAAATGGTATGTCATTTATGGTTTTGATTCACTTTCTCCTGATAGCTAATAATATTGTGCCTTTTTTCATGTGCTTATTGGCTATGTGTATATCTTCTTTGGAGAAATGTCTATTCAGATCCTTTGTTCATTTTTTAATTTGGGTGGTTATCTTACTATTGAGTTGTAGGAATTTTTTATATATGCTAGATACAAGTCCCCTATCAGATATATGATTTACAAACATTTTCTCCCATTCTGGCTTTTCTCCCATGGATTGTCGTTTTACTTTCTTGATGGTGTCCTTTGAAGCACAAAAGTTTTAAATTTCGGTGAAGTTGCCCATAAACTTTTTATATCAAAACCTTTTCAGTTTTGCTTAAATAAAAACTATTATTAACCATCTGACCAATATAATAGGAGTATTTTCTGGCACATATTATATAATGTAGTGTAATCCTATAGTTAGAAAATAATGTATTCTAGTAGTTTTACTACATTTGCTTTTCCTAAAACTATATTGATGATGCATATTTAGATTGTGGTTAGCTATTATTTCTAAATCTTCTTTTTCTCTACTTAATTTGTACTTTATGAATGATTTTTTTATTCTGTAGGTTAAGTGACAACTTTGGTACCTGGGTTTTTATCACTTGAACTTCACCTTTCTAGTATGGCATTTTTATCCTATTTTTATAGGAGAATTTTTTTCCCCCAGGTTAGGATTATTTTGAAGTATATTTAAGTTCTAAATATTTTTGCAATTTCATATACAGATGCTCCTTGACTTGAGATGGGGTTACATCTCAGTAAACCCATTGTAAGTTGAAAATATTGTAAGTCAAAAATGCGTTTAATGCACCTAACCTACCAAACACCATAGCTTAGCCTAGCCTACTGTAAACATGCTCAGAACACTTGCATTAGCCTATAGTGGTTAATCGGCAAAATCATCTAACACAAAGCCTATTTTATAATAAAGTGTTGAATATCTCATGTTATTTATTTAATATTGTCACAAAAGTGAAAAACAGTGGTTGTACGGATACCTGAAGTATGATTTCTACTGGATACATATCACTTTCACCCCGTCATAAAGTTGGAAAATCTTATCTAACCATCGTAAGTCGGGGACCATCTGTAATTTAATATCATCTTCAGATTTAAGGAACACATTTTGGAATTCTTAAATCAGTTAAAGATATAGTATAAATTGATCTATAGGCCTATAAACCTTGTTGAAACCTAATAAGTAACTTTGGGGTACTACACTAAAGCCAAGTATTCCCATATGTCAGGATTCATAAAGTATCAAAATCAGAAGGACTTTAATATTCAAGAACTTATTTCAGTCAGTTATAAGATGCATTTTTTTTTTTCGGTTTTAATATCTCTGAAATTGGGATGTGTCTCGGTCACTGTGCCAGGTAGTTGTCATGGAGGAGTAGTTATTGTCTGTGCCTACACAAACTTAGTCATAGCTATTTATATTGTCATCGCTTCATTTGGGCTGTGTACATTGTTACTACTACACATATTTTATTTCTGTTTAAAATGTCTTTGGGAATTACACTATTATTCAGCATTTAACCAAAAAGTTATCGAGTATGCAGAAAGGCACAGAAACAGAGCAACGTAAATCTGATATTAATGAAGCAAATATTTATTGTCAAAGAAATAAACCCAATTCCACATGTTTTTGCAAAGGAACAATCAAATGTTTTATGAACTAAGCAAAGCACCTTAAGACAGAAGAAATTGTCAAATCCCGTGGAATAAGTCTAAGTCTAAATAAGTTTAAAATTATTTCCTTAATAATAAAATAATTGTAAGTGGCATAGACGTCATTTTTTCCTCAAGTTGTATCAACTGATGGTGTATCACATTGACTTCAGTATTTTTCATTGTATTTCTTTTTTATGTTCCACTTGATGCATAATTGTAAGACGTTGCTTTCCTGATTAATAGCTTTAAGTATACATAGATGTTCCCTAGTCTAGTGTCTGAAGCTGAATATAAGTTATGTTCTGGAGAAGTTACTTAACCTACCTTATTTTTTGGCTAATGCTGTGTTCAGTTCAGACTACATAATCCTCCATATTCTTAGTCTCACAATTATAAAATCTGGAAAAATAATTTCTTCTATTTGTATTTTACTTTTCTAAAGTTATATTTTTATTGAAGTGCTTATATACCATTATGATTGATGAGTCAATTTCTAGGTAAAATTAATATAGAGTTGGTATTTTTTAATTCTCAGTTTTTTAAAAATTATTTCTGTTCATGGTATCATGGGCCTCTTGCTCATCTACCGTGGAAGATCAGACTTCCTGACAGCCAAATGATTTCGATATCCGTGAGACAGAAGTAAGCACCTTCTCTGTCCTTAATTCCACCCTGTTAAATCATTTGGAATAGGAATATACATATTGCTTATTGTATTTTTTTACTAAACTGTGTAAATAAATGTGTCCTGAGAATCAAGTTGATGAGAAAACAGTAGGCTTTAGCTAAGCAATAAATTTGTAGACAATTTGCTTAGGAAATTTATATTTCCTAATTGAACCTCTAAAAATAGAAATTCTGGAAAAATGTCTTAGGTCTTTGTTCATTTTCGAATACTATATAGAGGAGCAAGAACTTCCATTTATGACTCTCTATTTAAGACTGGGCACAGAACCATAAATTATCTTTGTTAAAAATATTTGGGCTAATACAAGCCTGGAACAATAATGGTCAGCCGTTTCATATTAGCAAGTAACCTATTAGGTCCTTTCTATACATAAATAGCGTGTATATGTATATATACACATATACAGATGCTCCTCGACTTACAATGGAGTTATGTCCTGATAAACCTGTTGTAAGCTGAAAATGTTGGAAGTCAAAAATATATTTAATACACCTAATCTACCCTTCCAAACATCATAGCTTAGCCTAGTCTACCTTAAAAATGTGCTCAGAATATTTACATTAACCTACAGTTGGGCAAAATCATTTAGCACAAAGCCTGTTTTATAATAAAGTATTGAATATCCCATGTAATTTATTAAATACTATACTGATAGTGAAAAATAGAATGGTTGTATGGGTACTTGAAGTATGGTTTCTACTGAAAGCATATCGCTTCCATACCATCAAGTAGAAAAATCGAAAGTTGGACCACGGTAAGTCAGGGATGTCTGTTTACATAAATATAATCATTTTTCTCTTGAGACTATCACAAGACAAGTTTATTGCTTAGCTCAAGCTACTGTTTTCTTATCAACTGGATTCTCAGGACACATTTATTTACATAGTTTAGTAAATATAATAAGCAACATGTATATTCCAAATGATTTAACAGGGTGGAATTAGGGACAGAGTAATGAACACAACTATTAGTGGGAAGGTGCTTGCTTTTGCTTCACGGATATGTAAATCAGTTGGCTTTCAGGAAGGCTGACCTTACACGGTGATCATCCTTAATCACCATGAGCAAGGGGATCATGAGTGGCAATATGTGGGGATGTCCCCCAGCACATGTCTGTGCTGTCAGCTGACCAGATGGCTAACTTACCTTGTTCCGGGCCAGCTTATCATGACCTCATATAATTATTGTTCTTGGCGCATTTCCACATATACCTTATGAAGTAACAGATTTATATGCTCAAGAGGTCTAGAGCAAAAGATCATAATGTACTTACTAATCTAAGAAGGTTTGATGTCAGCTATCTAAATAAGATATAACTTTGAAGTGTAATACATATATATTGTATACATTGGCTAGAGGGGCTGGGAAGTGATGGCCATTTCATGGTATGGGAGAGAGTGTGACATACTATTCTCAGGTACACTTTACATTCTTTCATCATAATATATGAACTTCAAAATGAAGTAGTGATTATCATTACTTTTATTTTTTTGGAGACAGGGTCTCTGTCACCTAGCTAGTGCAGTGGCGTCAACATAGCTCACTGCAACGTCAAACTCCCAGGCTCAAGCAATCCTCATACCTCAACCTCCTAAGCAGTTGGAACTGCAGGCGTGCACCACCATGCCCGGCTAATACTTTTACTTTTACGTACATATAGTTATGTCCCCTGTGGGAGCCTTTTTTTTTCCCTTGTAGGGAATATTAATGAGCTATTTGCAATGAATTATTCTACAAAAAAATACTGTACACTGAGATGTTATTTTTTAAAAATCATATATAAACTTTGTTTATAAAAGTTTAATGAATACTCAGTAAATTTAAATTGTTTTGTTCTTATTTTTCTAGGATTCTGACACTTCATGACATGTCATTATCTAGAGCAATAATGAATATTGATCTGTTTTGGAACAGTTGACCTTCGGAAATGATCCAATAATATCTACTACAGAGAAGCTGAATATACTCTATTTGGAGTGAACAGCCCAGATTGTTACTGAATTTTCAAGATGACAGATCCAATGATGGACTTTTTCGATGATGCCAATCTTTTTGGTGAGACCTTAGAAAGTTTGTCAGATGATGCATTTGTACAACCAGGACCTGTTTCACTAGTTGATGAATTGAACTTGGGTGCAGAATTTGAACCTTTGCATATAGATTCACTGAACCATGTTCAGGGTACTCCAACACATCAAAAAATGACTGATTTTGAACAGTTAAATCAGTTTGATTCAATGAAATTTCATCAAGTTAATCAGTCTTTTGGTAGTCCAGCTGAACATGTGTTATCTCCTCACTCTCAGTATAATTGTTCTCCTATCCACCCCCAAAATCAACCCAATGGTTTGTTTCCAGATGTAGCAGATGGCAGTCCAATGTGGGGCCACCAGACAGCTACTAGCATTTCAAATCAAAATGGATCTCCTTTTCACCAACAAGGACATTCACATTCTATGCATCAGAATAAAAGCTTCGTGGCACACCATGACTTTGCCTTATTTCAGGCCAACGAACAGCAAACACAGTGCACTTCACTACGATCACAGCAAAACAGAAATAATCTCAACCCAGGGCAAAATTCTCTTAGCCAGTCTAAAAACTTTATGGATGTTAATGTTTCTGGTCCACACAGAGTCAATGTTAACCACCCACCACAAATTCCTAATGCATCTAATTCACAGCAATCTCTTTCAATGCAGCAATTTCCTCAAACGTCAAATTCTTCAATGCACTTCCTCAAGTGTAGCAGTCATCAAGAAGGAAGTTTTAATGGACCTTCCCCAAATATGACTTCTTGTTCTGTCAGTAATTCACAGCAGTTTTCTTCACATTATTCCTTTTCCAGTAATCATATATCACCAAACAGTCTCCTTCAGCCCTCTGCAGTTCTTGCACCTAATCATACAAATCAGACTTTATCTGATTTTACTGGAAGTAATTCCTTTTCACCTCATAGGGGAATCAAGCAAGAATCCACTCAGCATGTCCTAAACCCCAGTACATCATTGAATTCAAATAATTTCCAAATGTTGCATTCGTCACATCCTCAGGGTAATTATAGCAATTCAAAATTATCTCCTGTGCACATGAACTTCCCAGATCCTGTTGACTCAGGAACTCAAATGGGCCATTTCAATGATCATGTAGAAACTAATGGCTTTTCATCTTTAGAAGAGAATTTACTTCATCAAGTGGAATCTCAAACTGAGCCATTCACAGGACTTGACCCAGAGGACCTCCTTCAAGAGGGTCTTCTTCCCCAGTTTGATGAGTCAACATTTGGACAAGATAATTCAAGTCACGTTTTAGATCATGACCTTGATCGGCAATTTACTTCACACCTTGTAACAAGGCCTTCTGATATGACTCAGACTCAGTTGCAAAGTCAGGCTCGGAATTGGCATTCATCATTTTCTAATCATCAGCATTTACATGACAGAAATCGCCTGTGTTTACAGCGACAGGTATGTAGCCCTTTTGAGTTAATTTTGAGACATAGTCAAGACTTCTCAAATTCAGTAATTCTATTAGATAAACATGCATATTTTGATATAGTTTTATATTGCTTTAGAAGTCTTATATTGAAAGACTTACATTGATGTGCTCAAAGCAATAGACTAACTTCTGTGTTTAGAAAATTATATAATTTCAAGACCTCTTGTAACTTTTAATTATGATTACCTTCAGCAGAAGGTTATTTTATCAAAAACAAACTTAATCATAATTAAAAGGAAAAGAGAGACTTTGAAAATTTTATTGCAAATATGAGGGACATACAGTTAATATTCTTATAAACACTTATATAAATTGATGAGCAAATTTTAAGATCTCAGTTGATAACTAGATAAAGCACATAAACTGAAATTTACAAAAAAGGAAATTAGTAAACACAAAAAACACACAACTTTAATGATAAATTCGATTTGGAGTGTGGTTTCTTTTTATCTATTAGAAAAAAATTTTAAATGTTAATGCTGGCAAATTTATGGTGAAATTGGTACTTACCATGGCATTGTTAATTGATATAAATATTTTGGAAAGCAATTTGGTGGTATATTAAAGAATATAAAAGTAAACTCAAATGTAGCAAATGTAATATACCCAGAGGGATTTATTTTACTGTATTTATAAGGAGTAACTGGAAATAGCATAGCTCATTATCATGTGCATGTTAGATGGACTATTGTAGACATTAAAAAGACTTTGAGGACTAACACTGAGAATATGTTAATGATAAAGAATAATTCAAAATTAAGATCAGAGTAAAGTGGTTAAGAGTACAGGCTCTGGTACCAGATTACCTGGGTTACAATCTTGGCTCTTGTTACTAGTTGTGTGACTTTGAGCTAATTGTATAATTTCTGTATGTCTCTTTTTCTTCATCTGTAATATGCGAAATAAGTTACAACATGTAAAAGTGTTTAGAACTGTGCCTAGCATATAATAAGAAATTAATAGATGTTTTTTAACTACACTTTTAAATAATGGTATGAAAATATGCATATGAAAAAATACCGGAAGGGACTAGGTTGTTTTCGGTGGTGCAATTATACTTCTCTTTCCCTTGTTTTCTACAATATTTGTCATGTGAATATATTACTTTTATAATAAAGTGAATTTTATGTACTATTTTTTATTTTTATGAAATTCTGTTGTTAAATTAAGGATTCATAAAATGTTTCAATACTTTGGTTATCTGTGAGATTCAGTGGACAATGAATTTACTGTGGCTCTTGAAATCAAATATTTAGGGGCCAGTGTTTCATTTCAAAACCTTTAGGTATTTGAAAAAGATAAAATCTTTGTCTTTTCCACTGGGTTGATATTAGTTCTTTTCAAATAGCATTTTCAGCATATCTTTAAAAATGTCTAAATAGATGTAGAAACTCTTAAGAGACACTTATAAACCCTCTACCCCCACTTCTTTTTGTGACATGAATTGAGTATTATGATTTTGCTCCCTCTGCTGGAGGAGAAACAAGCATCTTTATTATAATTAGAAGGACCCTGGGAAAACTCTCCATTGATTGAACCTAGGTTCGTGTATACACTTTGCATGTAGGTTTCTGACTAGTTTGACCAATCATTTTGTCTAGTGTATAATTGAAGTACGAGGCATAGAGTTTATTAACTTCTTTCTTAAATTCTAGTTTTCTAAGGCCTCTCATCAGTTTAATTCATGTTTCCTTTTGTTGTTATTATTTATTTTTTAACTCATGCTTTTCTAAATGTTTTTCCCTGGTTTTAAAAAATAATAAGGACTCCTTTTTATAGATCTGGAATGAAAAGACAGTAATTATAAATAACTAAAGCAGCCTCTAATGCTAGCATATAGATAGCACTCAAAAGTTGTTTTCAGACCTATCATAAGTAACCTTTTTCTACATTAATAATATAGTTTAAATCACTTAACTTTTTGTTTCAGAGTTTGTTTTGTTTTGCTAACTTCTCGTTCTTTTTTTATATGCCAAAACTGATAAAGGGCAGTGTGTTTGGAATACTTTTTTGACTTATTGGAAAGTCTGTTCTCGAGATTCCTATTACTTCTTAGTGTAAAAAATGATATTTGGGATTTGTTGATTGTGGGGATGAAGAGGAAAGATGGATTGGTAGAGAGGGTAGGGGATTATTATTATGGATTGCGTATCAGTTTTATATGTACTGAATTATAGGTCACATATTCTAAATATGTGAAATTCAAATGATTTAATATGTGAGGTTTGTGACAAAACTTGACAGAGCATATAAGTTTTTTGCCTTAGTAATTTTTGACGTGTTCTGGATGGTTATGATTACTACAGAGCTGAAATGTTATATTAATAAGGAGTTCTTATATTATTATGATACCTCCCCAGTTTCTATGAAAAGAAATTTTTTTCTGGGTTCTTTGTCAGATTTCTTTAGCTCTCTCTCTTAATTGCAGTAATTTCATTTTAGACTAAATTAGCATTATTACATATGTATAGAAGTTAAGAAATTTAAAAATAATAAAGTATCATAATTTTTTAGTTTATTAAAATAATTCTGAGATACATTTTGTTATAGCCAAAACAAGATATTCTTTAATCTAATGAAAAAATCATGGATGACACTCTGTTTAGAATTCTGGAAAGCTTCAGTGAGAGGGTTGGATATTTAAAGAATATTTCTAAGCCTTACATTTTCTTATTCTCCAACTAAAGTTGGGTGATTATAGATACCATTTCAAGTATCTTAGAGTATTCTGAAGTCTGTGTCTACGGTTAACAACTGATTTGATTCTAGAATTTTACTACTTAAAAAAGGAGAGAGAGGAACCTAGACACAGAAGGAAGAGACCTGAGGGGGAAGAGGCCAGGAGGAGATGGAGGAAGGGGCTTGGGAAGGTTGTTGATCTGAGGGAGAGAAAAGAGAAAAAGTGAGAAGCTATAGCAAGTGTATCTAAATGTTAAGTATGTGCAAAACCTAACGTAGAGATAATACTAGCTTATCTTCATCTCTGATTTTTGGAGGAAAGGAATTTTGAGAGGATGATGCTCTATAAACTTTCATTGCTCTCTTATGACATATTTTCTGCTGTTTTTGTAACACAATCTTTAGTTTTTGTCATATTTGTGAAGTGGAAATAACATATGGAGCACTGTGTGATCTCTTGATGTTTGTAAATTTAGCATGAAAGTTCTGTAGCACTGAAACATGTCATGTGGGATGGCTGAACTAGAAATCAAAACAGGAAATAGAATTTTAGAATGTGCTTATACATAATGCTTTGTTGGCTTTTGTATTCTGATGAATTTCTTACTTTGTTTACTACCTTGAATTTTTTTTTCCTGAGGGTTGAGAAATTTATATTATAAACTTAAAGACAGGTTTGAACAGCTCATGTATGACATATTTTAAGATAGTGATTTTTTTCTGATAAATTTGTTTTTATGAGATGGTTGTTATAAGAAATTGGACTATATATAAAACAAACATGAAAAAATAAGTCACTTGTAATATTGCCAAAAGATAACCACTGTTGACATTGTGTTATATAAATTTTCAGTGAGATCTGTTGTGTCTCTTTCCGGAGGTTATATATTTTTGTGATTTTTGCATTTTTAAGAAACAAAGTTGAGACCATATAGTTTATACTTTTTGGAAAATTGCTTTTTAACCTTCCAATTAAATATTTTTCTGAAAATGGTTTTGAATGGCTGAATAGTTTGCCATTCTAAGATTGCTTAAGTACTGTGTAAAAGTACACTTATTGAGATCTGGAAAAATCTGAATCAAGGTGATTAAAATATCTTTATAATTTTCTTGCATATATTATCATAATAATAGAAATTAAAGTAGGTACATAGTAATAAAAATTATAGGTACCACACATAGCCCTTACTAGGCACCAAACACTGCTCTAAATACTTAACATATATTAACACATAGATCCATCATAATAATTCTTTCGCTTGGGTATGATTTTTTTCCCTTCAATTTACATGAGAGGAAAGGAGGTACAAAGAAATTAAGTAATGAACCCCAAGCCACACATCCAGTGAGTGTCCATACTGGATTCAATTATCTGTGGTCTTAAACCACTTTCACTTTACTTCAAAGTATGTTCATGCATTGTAATATACGGCAATAATGTACTAAATGATTTTTCCTCCTTCCCGTTAAAAAATCTACCTTACTGATGAGGCAAAAACTTGCTCGAGAACCTTTAAGTGGAGAAGACATCTTCATTCCTCTCATGTTTTCTGGCTATACTGATGACAGTTTATCCATTAGCAGAGGGAAAAAACAAAACAAACAAACTCAAATAGATACTCCTTTCAGAAGTGTTCTGACACTTTTTATAAGATTATGTACAAGATGGTATCGATAGATACCCTGTAGGTAAACCCAATAATTATCTTCAAATGTTTGAAGGACTTTAGAAGTCATTATTAGGCCTAATAAGTGGAAGTCGCGTAAAAATATATTATCATTTGGTATAGGGAAGAAGTTTGAAATAATGCTCTTCCTTTTTTTTTTTTTGAGACAGAGTCTTGCTCTGTTGCCTGGACTAGAGTGCCATGGCATCAGCCTAGCTCACAGCAACCTCAAACTCCTGGGCTCGAGCCATCCTCCTGCCTCAGCCTCCGGAGTAGCTGGGACTACAGGCTTGTGCCACCATGCCTGGCTAATTTTTTCTATTTTTTTTAGTTGTCCAGATAATTTCTTTCTATTTTTAGTAGAGACGGAGTCTTGCTCTTGCTCAGGCTGGTCTTGAACTCCTGAG
>RJWJ010013794.1:0-39276 GCA_004363605.1 Indri indri | reverse complement strand
GGTAATAGAAACCATGGGTTCTTTTAACCTCTTTTTTTCTCTTATGTTTTCTCATGCATTACGTCAATTGGGCAAGAGCAAATTAGACACAGAGCTAAAAACAAGAGTCAGTCAATCCAATTGGTGAGTTTGTCTTAATGGGCAGAAATGCTTCTGAGTCTTTCTGGTTTGGCTGGACTACAGTGTATCCAGATCAGGCACATTTTTCAGTCTGATCCGGCCTGGCCAAGAGACAGAGGCTTTATCTTTCTCAGTTTTAATTGACCCGTAAGGTTTGATTTTCTTTAAGGATGCAAAGTACTGGTTTAGTACACTGGCTGGCACAGAAGCGTGAAGCTTCTGGTAAGTGTGCCTTGGAGAGTGTGTCTTTACTAACCTGTAAAATATCTTACAGAGGGAGAAGTTCTGTATGTGAACTCTCCTTTCCTTCATTGTTTGGGAATAGAAACATTAAATTTTGTAGTTAGACCCTAAAGTGATAAATGAGAAATACGCCATTACGGATAAAGGAAATTTATCCATACGGTGGTATTTTTTTCCCTCCCTGCAGGGAAGGCCAATAAGCCTTTTCAGAAGTGGGACAATTTTTGTCCCAAAAAATACCTGTCCTCACAGGGACTGCTAGTAATGTTGGTGTTCCCTCTTGTGGTCCTCACTCTTGGGAGAAGTCCTCTGACGCACAAAGGCCCGTTCCCATAAATGTGGGGGTTTTCTCTTCAAATTGTTTTCTCCCAGAATTTTTAGGCGGATAAATGGGCAATTAATTTTGCTTTTATCCCTGTGGCTGCCAGAGCTTGCAACTGCCTCATTTACCACAAATTATGGCAACTGCATTGGGTACAGACTGTGATGTTATCATCCAAAAGCAAGCAGTGGCTGTAGGGTGCCCTTAATGCATGATGCCACCGAAACCAGCTGGATGGGGATCAGGTATTCTGGTAATCAGGACATTGCATTGTTGACCCAAGCCATGTCCCAGGGCTGCACCCAGCATCTAGAAAGACAGGCTGCCTGGCCCCATAGAGTCCCTAGGAAGGTAGCATAGCTTCCTGTTCCCCCTAAGGCTGGCTTGTTCTCCCACCTATTTAAGATGAAGGCCTTTGGAAGGAGCATGTCCAAATTTCATATACTCATAGGAGATTTTTTTCTTTTTATGTTTACAGTGTGAAATTTTCTATTTGATTACTTGCCTGGATAATCTTAGTGACTCAAGTTTAATTCCATTACCACTGGAATTTCTACCTCAAATAGCACAAGGCTTCTTTCTTTCTGTTTTCTATTTCCTTGCTCATAAGATAATGAAGTTGACCAGAGTCATGCTTGAATATCTCCAGAAAATCTGCGTAATTCAAGTCTGTGCATATAATATTGTGTTGTAAGGGCTTTCTATGTCTATTAAATCATCCATATGAAAGGGATGATTTTTACATTGTATGTCAAACTCCCATCAGTTGAAGATGTAGTGTGTTTTCTATGCAAGTGCATTTAAAACTCCTTTTGTTCTCAGGTTTGGTGTCTCCTAGAGATATGCACCACTCTGACCTACCCCAGCTTTTGTAAAACGGCATAGCCAGATCCAATCAGTGGGTTAAGCAAGCAGGGATATGTGTGAATTTGCAGCATGTGAGTTCATTTTAAACTCTGCGTGCAAGAAGCTTGGGAACCTAAAAGCTGCTGCACTCGGTGACATTTCAGTAAACTAATCATGGATCGAAAGCAGACAAATCATTGTTATAGCTGTATGATCCCTTCTAAAGAAAAAGGAAATTAGTTAGGAACTGAAAGGTAAGAGTAGGAAGGGAAAAAAGAGTTCAGCTCATAGGCTCTAAATTCTGCAGGCTAAAAGGAATGATGATTGGTCCATACCCATAAATTCAATCCCAAGATGCTCTGCCAATGCAGAAAGTTGACAAAAAAAAAGAAAGAAAGGGAAAAAGTTTCAGAAAAGAGCAAATACACTGCACTCCAAAACACATTAAACATGACTATTACGGCTCTCTGTGCGTGCACGTTGAACCAGACAAATGGGGCGGCGGGCAGTTAATGAAGCAGTGCTCAGGTATGCTTCCAGAGGGAACTTCCGTTTGTAAGAGGTGTGCAAATACCAGCACACCGTGTCTTTATTAACCCTTAAAAGACCTTACTGAGGGAGAAGTTTGGTAGCTGAACTATCCTCGACACAACTTCCTTGTTTGGGAATAGAAATGTTATTTTTATCATCAGAAAAGGCATTTGATATTATTTCATTCCTTTTCTAAAAGGCAGAAGCAATGTTCCAAGGAGGTAAATTTGATTTTTTTTTTTTTTTTTTTTTTTTTTTTTTACCCAAAGACACACAGTGGCAGAGCCAGGAGCAGAAGCCAAGAGGATGGTTATTTGGTTGGATTTGTGTTCTTCATCGTTTGTAGGTAGTCATGCATTAATAGTTCGTGTTCTTTGGTGATATATTTAATTTTTAGTTGTATCTCATCTTCTTCTCCTAACCTTCCACTTTCTCCACCATGTCAGGGCTTCATTCACAGAAAGTGACAAAGGCTTCTGCCCTCCAAAAAATCAGACAAGGACTTGGGTCACTGGAGACCCTTTCCAGTTTTTTTTCTAGTAATTTCTTTGTGGCATAGGACGATTCTATGCCTCACTTTTACAAACGGAAAAAAGAAAAAATGTAAGTGGGGGAGATACAGTTCCTGGGGTCTTTAGTTAATTTCAACTTATTAGTCCTTCAAATAACAAAGAGCCAACTAGATCATCTTGCCACAGTGATGAGCTGTGACTGGCCCAGACATTAAGAAAATCTGCAGGGCTGCCCAGGGAAGGGACTCAAAGGTGTGACCGACAGCCAGCAGTCCTGACAGCTCTGAGTCCACAGACTCCAGGGTTGCAGGACTAGGAGAATCTGCACAGGCTCAAATGAGGAAGCGAGGAAAATGAGGAAAAGAAAAAAAAGAAAAATCTCCAGAAACGACACTTTTCTTTCTTAAAACAAAAATGGATAATCAAATTTTGTCATGCGGAAGCCTCTAGAACTTCCCTTATTTGTATATGTGTGTGTTGGGGGGAGAGGTGGGAAGAAGAGAGGGAATATATACCAAGTTCTCCATTTTCTTCCCATGATCAGTGATTTGACAGACACTAGGGCAATCTGATAATGTCACAAGACATCTCTTAAGCTTGAAAAAAATGCAGTGTGTTGGGGGTGTGTTTCTCTTACAAAAAACATCAGTTTGGGCATGGAAAAAATACCTCACAGAGCGAGGGGAAAAGGAGGAGGTGAGCATGGTGGAGTCATCTTGGTTTGAGGTCCTGCCTCTGCCGCTAACCTGTTTAGTGACTTTGGGACAAGTTAATTTCTCATGAACAAAGTATTTATGACATGAACACATGCCTCACTGGGTGATCCTGGGGAAGAAAGGAGACAAAATATGTCAGCTAACAGTAGAAGCGGTTAACAGACACATCTGGAGATGGACCTTGGGCCACTTACTGCATTTAGGTTTACTTTTGACTAATTTCATGCCCAGGAAAACTGTAAGCTCCCAGGATGCTTTAGCACTTGTTCTGGCCCTTTAAGGAAATGAAGTTTCCTAGATTAAAAAAAAAAAAGTATATATGTTGAATAGTACACTGAATAACAAAAATAATGGGGCTCACTATATATAATAGTTTCCTTTGCCTTGGGTCCAGCGTACTCAAGCAAATAACCTAAATTTTTCATAAATTAAAAAGCTAGGGGATTAGGGTTCATTTGGTTGCACAATGCTCACGGCAAAATAATTTATTCAAATCCAAGCAAATTTCTCTTGCCTCTGTGCAATGCTCAATTTGTCAAACTGACATATTTTTTTCCCCATTTGCTTTCTTCATACAAACTTTGGAACATCAAAGTGAAAACATTCATTTTTCCCAGGAAGTTGATAATAAATTTCCTTACTCATTTCTGTGAGGATGTGACCCAATTTTTCTTCCTAGAACCCCCTCCATCTCTTGCCTTTTCCTCCTACCAGTCAGTAATAATTTAAGGGTTAAAAATCAAGCAATATCTGCAAAAACTCTTTCCAGAGAATCATTATTCCATGCCTACGTGAACACTGCTAATGATCTATATTAGTTGCATAGAAAGCTTGGTTAAGTCTTCAATAAAATTAGTAGCATGCCCATGCATACATATTACTGCATTTATAGTTTTCTAGGTAAGTCTGTGAGCCTAACTGTAATTCCATTTCATGGGAAGTCATTCATAATCAGGCAGCTCCAATTTCAAATAATTCAATGGGAAATTGGTACTTAAAATTGGAATCTCTTCTGGCCATAAGCCCTAACAAGGAAACAAGCAGAGGAAACATGCATCAGTCATTCAAGACCCAGAGCAAATGCTGCTCTAATTTACTTTTACTATTGGTAGCTACGTTTCTTTCATTGTGAGTCAAAAAAGCAGAATACATGAGCACTTTTCGTTTTTTGAAGAGGTTATTACTTTCTATCTGTTCTATTTAATCTAATGTTGGCTTGGGCTCATTAGCGATCACATGCTTCCTATGGAACCTCTGCCTAGCCACATTTGTCAAATTAAATTAATAATTCAAAAACACAAAGGTTACTGTAAACAATTTAGTTTCCTTTCCTACATGTGATTTCCTGCTGTGCTGTAAGCAATATAAAAAATTAATTTAAATCTAAAAGTCTTCAGAAACTATTAAATATTGACTCACTAATCCTTTGCCTTAGAATTTTATAATTGCTTGAAGAAAACCGATTAACCTGTAGGTTAATTTAAATTTTCAGTTGCATTAAAGAACAATAAAACAACTTTCGTTTTACCAAAATTATATGTCAATGCAGTTATGCTTTCTGTTAAAAAGTGAAGATATTCAGGATTTTACTCTCTAACATCTTGGGCCTACTTATGCAAATAATCTCAAAGACTTATGGGTTAAGTCTTGACTTTTTGCACTTTCTGTGTTTTCTAACAGAGTTCTGTCAATGCCAATTCTAAATGGGATCAATTTAGTGTCTTTTAATTTTGCACTTACCTTTATAAAATGTAGATACTTTTTTTTTTCATATGTATCAATCCATATTGTCACTGAGCCCTTTGGAATGTAACAGACTTTCTGCTTCCTCCCAAGTTCCATGTGCACATGAGCTCACACACACACACACACACAGTAAAATGTCACTAACAGCTGGAATTTATGACAATTGTCATAGGTGAAGAGTTCCTTTATTCTACTGTTAGCAAGATACGCGTTTGATAAATAAGTAATTTCAAAAGGTTTTAAAAGCATTTAGAAATCCACGCAAATAATTGAGGCACTGGTAACCTGTGATTCTAAACTACTTTTAAGGCTATCTGCTAAGTTTACTCATTTTGAGAATGTGCCTAAAAGTTCTAAAATTGTACTCTTTTAAAATAGTCTATAATTTGAGCTATTCTATAATTGGGTCCTATTATACGTTAGGTTATATATGACACAGTTGCTCCATATTGCCTGTAACTATTGAAACCGTGAATGCTTTTTTTTTCCTCCGTAAAGGATAGTAAATACATCGATTATGGATTGCCTGTGTACATGAGCACTCACAAACACACACACACACAAATATCCTACATCACATATTAAAGAACACAATCTTTTCAACTAAGAATTCTGTGTCAGGATAGGTCAAGCTTGAAGCTGACTAGCCTTGACAGTATTTTCCTAGAAAGCTCTATAAATAATGTTTTATTTCAAGGCAAATGGCTGCCTTATAAAATATACATTTGTTCCTTTCATATTTTAAATCAGGTTTTATAAATCAGTGAATGCCTCGTAGGACATTCTGACCAGAGTCACTGTATCCAATCCTAATAATGAAAGTTATGTGTTAATAAGCATTTTTAAAAATTGTGTATTCTTATAGAATGTTATTCTTCAACTGCAAGTGTTGTTTGGTAAATTTTAAACATTTGTCGTTGAAGCTGGGGACATATTTTCCCAGTTTCTATTTAAAATTTATGCTCTCCAGACGTTATGACTACAAACGATTAAATTTAAAAATGGGCATGGTGGCAACCTTTTCTGCCCTTTTTTCAGCCTTCATTGCTACTTGAACATAAAGTTCTTAGAGCAGGAGAAATTTATTTGCCTGCCTTCAATGCAGGGGTTTGCAGAGATAAAAACTGAAAATTTAAGACATAGAGGTTAGAAAATTAACTCTGGTTAAGACAAGTCTGGGGAGCAATTTTTGATTGGAAGCTCCTGCTTTTCCGGACATGAAGCATCGCGGATGCCCAGTCATTAAATATATTGTTCAGAAATGTGCTTCCTAGCAGTATCTGTTAAATCAGGTTAAGTACGAATGCTGCTTTCCTGGATCGCTTCCAAAAGTGGCATTGAAGGCTTACTAAAGAATTTATTTAAGGAATCACACTCTGAACTTCACAAATACATATTTTTAAATGCTATCTTATGAAAGAAAAAATGGCCTGAAACAGAAGTTGAAAGTATTTTCTCTGGTTACTGCTGTCATATCTAACTGCATAATTATTATGGGCTATAGCTTCATTTTTAATGCTTTTCTTTATATAGGGCCCAAACATTGCCTTTGATGCACAATAAAACTCTATATCACAACAAAAGGTTAAGTATAACTTAAATGTTCAGAATTTTCATTAAAATCTGAAATATGATTTCCTTGTATTTATATAGTCTCATGGACTTGCTGAGTCTATGTTGTTTGAATACAAACACACATATCTAAAAGGTATGGCTTTCACGTATTAAATAAAATTCTATTTTTCCCTTCTACTTTCACTTTCTATTCTATCTACCTTTAAAAATTAAATTATTAATTACAGCTATGGATAGAAAAATTCTGCCCACTGAATACATATTATTTAAACGCTTGTGAATAAAGGGAAGATTGTGTTTGGAAAGTTTGCAATGTCAATTTACTAAATTTTTTACAATAGAAAATGGCCTATGACAAAATCTTTGATATATAGCCTATGTAAAATGTAAGTGCCACTTCACTAAATAATTGATTGAATATTATGGGCCTAATCTCCCCCTAAACACTGTAGAATTTCTTCTGAAAACTACTATGATGATAACATGAGTTATTGAACATTATTTTTCGCATGTATCAGAACAAGGGTAAATCTGATTCTTTCAGGGTCCCTAAATCAGCAGCTTATATCATTGTTCCTTATGTTACATAAATTTATACTGCAATGAGCTATGTGAAATATTTTACCAAGTGAGCAATTAACAAACTTAATCAGTGGTTGACAAATGCAGCCCACTGCCTGCTTTTGTAAATAAAGATTTAATGGAACACAGCCATGCACATCAGTTTACGCATTGCCCATGGCTGCTTTCATGCTACAGGGGCAGGGCTGAGCAGTTGGGACAGCAATAATATCACCACAAACCCTAGAATATTTGCTATCTGCACCTTTACAGAAAAAATTGCCAATATTTCACTGGAATAAAGAACCATATGGGATCCATTTTAAATACAGTATTTTGAAAACTCCAGAATCAAAAGCTATAAACCCAGTTCACAACAGGACAAACACATAGTTTATTTATCCATGCAATTATATACAATGTGAATTGGGTCTTTAGGAATAATGCTTAAAACTTCATGAAGCCATAGAAATCCATCAGAATTTCTCAGTTCTGCCTTAAAAAACATACATATCTTAGAATTGAACTGCTATATTTCAAAGTCGTAAATATTTTAATAAACAGCAGTGACTATTTTCTTCTGAAATTACCTTTGAAACTAACATAAAGAAAAGCTAACATAAAGAAATGCTAACATAAATAAATGATTGTTTAGACTAGTCCTGAATTACTTGTTCCCTAAGCAACATAAATAGAAGCTAGGCTATTTCATTTGCTGTGAAATGTTTGTTTTTAATTTTCCTACGCAGTGCTTTTTTTATGTGTGTATGTGTGTGTGTGTGTATATATGTATCTATTTATCTAAATACAAACTGTTTGGTTAATGAAGAGAAACATCTGAACTCCTTTTATCATGTTTATTTGTTATAAATAACACATTCTGAACCCAAATTAACTTACCATCATCGCAAGCGCGTATTGGTTACAGCTTAGCAAACACCCTTTCCGGATGTTGTCATTGTGTAAAGAAGATGGACTGTTCAAGTGGAATGCTTTTTATTTTACCAATAAAAGTGAGACTTTTCAATGCCTTTATTATCATTTCACTGCTGGAGGTCGACTATCAATTGGCAGCACATTATTCAATACTCGATTCCAGAAACATCCGGAGCCTCACACACCTATTAGTAGCTCAGAGCCAACTAGGCACGGACAGAGGAAGTGATACAATCACGTGTGTTAATGGTTCATGCGACAGGCAGAGGCAGTCACTATGAGACCTGGTAAAACACATCTAGCGCTAGGTGGGCTCTGAGGGGGGATGCAGCAACAAGAAAGCGGCACCGAGTGACATGCTCCTATTCAGGCAGAGACAGAAAGGGAGTGGACGTACTGTAGAAGCTGGCCATTACGTAGTTTTGGCAACGATCACCAGTAAACTCATTTGGGCACCTGAGAGAAGAAACAAAAAACAATGGTAGAAAAAACAGAGAAAAAGAGAAGAGGTGAATATATGCTAGAAAGAAGCTCCTTCAGTTTCATTTGACTGACCTTGGTGGGTTCACCCTCAGGAAACTGAATCTCTGTCCTAATCATTGGCTTTCAGACTCTGGCATTTCATTCGCCGCCCCCCCCCAAAAATGGTTGAAAATTTGGATGAAATGCAGTTCTTAGGTTTGTATGACAGAGAGATCCCAGCATTTTAAGTGACTGCTTTATTTCAAAGGGAGCCACTTAAAATGAAAGCTGACGTTTCATTCATCTTGGTTTTTCCATTGGAAAGCTTTGGTCGCAAATGTTGGAAGGAAATATGTTTTAGTTGGTTTGCCTGCCATGATCGCCAACATCATGGGCCATGCTGACTGGCCGTTCCTGCAAATTGAGGACTTTGGAACCCACGTGGAGGGGGTCAGTGAGGTCATGTTGAATGGTTTCATGCCTTGAGTGGTGTCAAGCCATAATTAGAACAAAGGGAATCAGTGACAGCTGAGCTGTAAAAGCACCAAGCAGTAGTGATTGTTGCTGTAGTTTGGGGGAGAAAGCAGATTTCAGATTATTTTAACATACTTTCTTGGTTTTGGACTTTCATGGGCACATTCTCAGTACATCTTGCTCCAGTGAATCCAGGTTGGCACCTAGAGGGCAAAAACGTGATAAGCAAAAAAATGCTAAAGACACTGAACTTTCAGACTGGCAACTTTCCTCCTAGGGAACATGGAGAGTCCTAAAAGTGACCTGGTACTGAACAATGCAAAGAAAAGAAAAGGCGAAACATTTAGGAAATCATGTCCCATGAAAACTGTGAGTTACAGATTTTTGTTGCTGTTGTTTGCTTCGGTCTTCAAATGATTAGTTAACTGAAATTTAACTGGAGTGAGATGGAATTGTCGAATAGGGGTGGCAAGGCCTGGGCGGCTGTCACTTCCCTTTGGCAAGACCACGCCCGTGTTTGCCACTGATCAATGACTTTTACGATGTCAAAACAGTGGTTTTGATAAAAGCTTACATGGTTCCAGCCCTATCTTTTATAATTAAATAATCTTGCCCTTTTTCTTTTATATACCCCCAATTTTGAATTTATTTCATAGGTATTTTATAAGTTACAAGTTAAATCGTTAAGCAATGGAATTCAAGTACTTTCATACTCTAGTGATTACTGACAAGAAAAAACAACATTCCCTGTTTTCTTTTAAAAAGATGTTACAAATTAATTCTCATTTTTAAATGTTCAAAGATAGTAGAAGCGGATTTTTATTAGAACAAATTTCACTTAACTGAGTTATCCTAAATCAAAGGCAAATATATGTTTAAATTTAAAACAGATATTCTTCTATGGAAGTACTAAATCAGTGTCGTTTTGCATTTAAGGTAAAACTATTATGCAATTGTATAAAGTTTACATTTTATTCACTCATGTATATTGACCTATCAAAATTCTAGAATCTTGGTATAGTAGTGTTCTTAAGGTTATGCAATGGGTCTGTGCTGAAATATGGAAGCTCTTTATAAAATTATTCTTTTTGTTGATGTTACTCTAGTAACCAAAGTATTTTAAATTGGATTCATGTTATCCAATATCATGCTGTAATAAACACGGCCACTGAAAGGTTCTAGGAAGCAAATATACTAACAGATGGAAAAACCTTTATTTGAATGCTCAAGACCCACAGTCATAATTACCATTAATAGTTCACCTATACAATAACCGTCATGCAAAGCACCTAATTTAGCACTGATAGCATACACCTAGTGATTTTCATAAAACCCTTTCTTCTCCAGAGTAAATAAGAATAAACACTATCTTTTTGACATCTAAGGGATATGAATAAAAGTATTCATTTTTACTAATATAGGGGTGATTTCATTTCCCTTCGAGCCAAATTACCAAGTGATTTTGTATATATAATTCTCCTACTTCACAAAAATGGCATGAAAGATAAAATTCTAGCAGTTCCAGATTTTTAGCCTCATGAGTACTTGTATAACTTACAGTATAATTACAAGGACTGACAATATCAATAAACTTACACAACAAACATTTTGTATTGACATAGCCCTTTTGAACTCTTCAAAGCACTTTTATATAAATGAACTGATTATTTTTGTTTAGCATACTTTTGCTGCAGGGAATAGAGTAAGATCTATTAGAGAAATGTGTGAATAAGAACTATAACCTATGAGGTTTGGGTCATTTCTCATAAAAATGTCATTCTACATGCTTCAATAAGAATGCCTTTGCAGATACGTAAGAAAAAAAAATACGCAGAAACTTTTTTCCATATAACTTATTTGAAAAAATAATTTCTGCAGTAAATGGGGTTTTCATTTGTTTCTGAACCAGGACTATAAATTCGTATAGACATACCCTATAATTAAAGCAGGTAATTCTCAGGATTAAGGATATATTCTATAATGATCATTTTTCATCTTACCTGTTTGCATTCTTGATAACAATTAAAATTCTCATATTGAGCACACAATAATCCACTTGTTTCATACAAAGAAAGTGGTATAAGATATGTGAAGACTCTGTCTGTACATGTAAAACACACACACACACCCCCAACGTGAGGCAAGAAATGCCCTTATTTAAGGATCATGAAATTAACAAATAGCTAAGGGGTCAAGAGTTCCTTAAGAGAAGGAAAGTATTTATAAGGAAATTGTCATTTAGTCATCTTATAACCAGTCGTCAAATCAGAGGCCACAGGACAACTAGGTAAAGGGAGTCAGAAATCTTACCCCATCAATTTTCTAATTACTATGGACTTCTAACATGATGTTTCCTAGGAAGCTAGCATTGTGGGATGATGGTTTATCTCCATCATAAGATCATACAGAATATCCAGTGCACTAACACTAGAACAACTTGAGGTATGCAAATTGTGGTTTTTGGAATTATCAGCTATTTCTCAACCAGAACAATTCTTTTGCTACTATTTATCTTCACTGGGGAGATGAAGTTTCTTCATGTTATTTCCTAGTGTTATTAAGCTCTATTTACTCAGGACCAATAGCATCAGCATCTCCTAGGAGTTGCTGTTAGCAGAAAGGCAGAATCTCAGGCCCCCTCCCAGAATTATTGAATAAGAATCTTCATTTTAACAAGATACCCGACCCGAGAGAAGTGTAGGTATATCAAAGTCCAAGGCATAAAGGACCGTGAACTGGTAAGATGGGGCTAAGGCCCTCTCTCCTGGCACTGCAGTATTTTGTTGTTTAGACACAGACAGGCCGTTGGGCTTTACTGGGACTCATTTTCTGCAGTGATAAAATGAAGGGATTTAATTAAGGGATTACCAAAGATCTCTTTTCCCACTACGCCCTGGGAATCGATGCTCACCCTAACACATGGAATCACTGTTAGAAAACCCTGACGTCATTTCTTCTGGATGCATTATCAGTCAGGGACAATAAAACTCAAAAGACTTCTAAAAAGCAGTTTTGATAAAATGGATTTTTAAGTCAATCATAGAAGTAAAACGAATTGCAAATATCCAAGCCACTCAAGTGTTCAGCAACAAAAGGATGTAACCTTTATAGACATTTACATATGTTGCCAAATGAGATGGAAGAAAGACCTGGAAACTGCCTGGGAGTGTGTAAGCGAACTGTGCACTGTACCGATTGTGAAGAGAACGCACTTGCAAATGGAAACCCCTCTGATCTATGAGCCCTGATGAAGTTCTACAGAATTACTTCTAGCAGAACAGAGAGACTGGCTTCTGACATATTTCTATTCTTAGCACTGTATGGTAAGTATCCATCTATCACTTTCCTGGGAGATAAGAATATGGTAAATTTAATCCAATTTTGAACAATAGGCTTTGGCATGAGTCTGAGCAAATTGCAAGATTTTAATTCTTAGAAGAGTGTAAGGATTTGAATAATAATCAAGAACCTATTGTAGCTTCAAAATATCATTTGTTTTACTGACCGGATTAGAAGATGGAAATCAGTGTTTTAAAAATTTTACTATTGGTATTGGCTCTTTTTTTTTTTTTTTTTTTAAGAGATGGGTGTCTTGCTATGTTGCCCAAGCTGAACTTGAACTTGAACTCCTGTTCTCAAGTAACCCTTCTGCCTCGGCCTCCCAAACTGCTGGGATTACAGGCATGAGCCACTGTACCCAGCTAGTACTCACTCTTAACATGATAAACGATCTTTGTTCAATATTTGTCTTAATGGCATGAAAATTCACAGTTTCATTGGAACTTAGGCATCGCTCCTTCCTGCCCTCAACCTCCCCGTCACACACGTCCATGCTCTGGGTGACAATTCTGTCTTTGCTCTGGTATCACACCCCATCCTGACCTCTTTCACCATACATACCTGTGTCGTGACAATTGGTCTGCGAGGACAGTGATCATATTTTGATCATTTTGTAGCTCTAATGCCTAGCACAGTGCCTGCCTCATAAAAGCCTCTCACAAAATGTCTGTGAAACTGAACCTAACATGAGATCAGACCACAGTGTCTGATAAAGAACGGTATCAAAGAGACTCTCATACAGTCAGTTGGTTTGCCCAGTATGGGTCAATCTTGAACATCTGTCTTTTATTTTTGTAGTTTATGAGACTCTCCTCTGTAGACTACCAAATAATTTTTTTATAGGAACTCCCATTATCCTTTTTGCAGATTCCCTTTATAAATAAAATATTTTAATATTGTATTTGCAGTTCAGAAAAGACTCTATGATTCTTTGGTAATAAGAATCCTGTTATCTCAAATTTAAATGCTGTTACTAAAATACTAGTTCACTCGAGATTCAATAAAGCAGTACATTCTACTAACCAAGACTTCTGCCCAGCACCAGTAAAATAAAAACTGTTGGTAAATAACCTTAATGTGATGTCAATATCTTGATATGCTTATGATGTAATTAATCATAGATGCATGTATTTTGAGAATCGATTTAGTGCTTGGTGTATTTTTTATATTCTAATTTTACAAATTGTTTCCCATTTCTTGGTGGAGATTCTAGACATATTAAAAGATATTCACAGACCCCAAGAGACATTTGGTTATTTAGGGTTGGCTAATTTTATAAACCCTTTATCATTGATGGTCAATTTATAAACCATTCTTAGACATCCTTTCTCTTTGTTTATTCTTTGCATCAATCCTTCCCGTGAGCAGGCAGGAGACAGCGGAAAAAAAATCCATAGCCGATATTCATTCTCCCTTTAGTCATCACTCTACAGAGAAACATTCGGACAATTTTTAAAATACCTTGCCTAAAAAAAGAAAAGTCTCTATTGTCTGTTTGTTCTTCCCCAGTAGTAGTTGTGATATTTCCTTCTGTACAGCATTTTAAATTATTTGATTGGAGTCTATGTCTACAAATATCAAATGGTAGAAATGTCCACACATGTATATTGAGGAATATTGGTGGGTGTAAGTGTCAGACACCAAGGCCTTTGCTCTCACTCCGTGTAAACTCGAGGTGGCAGTATCTACACCAGCCCCAGCAGTGCTGCTGTGTTTTCCTACAGTATCTTATTGCAAACACCGACTTTTCTCACCTCTTAGCCTGCTAAGCAAGCATTCTGGCCAGGACTCGCCCACTCACTGGCTGAGCGTCTGTGTTGTAGATTATTCTTTCCCAAATGTATTGTTACTATTAGTCTGCATTTTTCTGAGATGGACCTCATTCTGTTATCTACCTTTAAGTGAAATTTCTTGAGGTTTGTATATGCTTTTCTAATTTGTGTTTTAGTGTTCTTTATAGCATCATCTGCAAAAGACATTTATTTCCTCGAGGGAATGCCCTCTTTAACATCATTAAAGAAAATATTAAATATAAAATGTCCCGGGAATGTTTCCTTCAGACCCAACCTATACCTCCCCAGCACCGTTCAGCTAGAATGTATCCCTCCCTTTTCTTTAATGACAATCGGGAGACTAGTTTTCAATCCACGAGATAACAGGATACATAGATTGGCCACTCTGGACTCGTGGGTAAACATCGAGAAAAAAAATCTAAGTTGTCTTAGCTTTCAAATGCTGTTTTTCAATGTCCGGGACACACAAGCTCAATAATGAGGGTGGCAGTGTTTGTGAATTAATTCCTCCTCGTTTGAACCTTGGTGCCCTTACGAAAGCTCTGTTTGCACAGCTTGTTCTGAAAAGCTCATCTGCAGACTAAAACCCTTGCCAATGTTTACTCTACATGATGTATCCTTAAGTTGAGGGTCTAACAATTTCATCGGATATGGGATCAATCTACATCCCATACATCTCCACGGCATCGTGACACAGTGACATACTGACTGCTAATTTGCGGTTTCATCTTCCTCTCTGGGGGCTGCCCTTTCCTGTCTCATCAAACAGCTCAGAGATCCAGGGGAGCTTTGGAGATCTATCTACTGACCAGCCTCAATCTACGATGAAACATTTAAATATTCACTTTTTACTTAAATCCTTCAATATGAATGTTTCAAAATTGTGGATTTTTTTATTGTACTATAATTTACAATTTGTAATTGTATAAATTTATGGGGTAGAAAGCGATGTGATGATTTGTGAATATAATGTTGAATAATTATAATAAATCAAGCTAGTTAACATATCCATCCACCATTCACAATAGCCAAGTTGTAGAATAAACTTAAGGGTCTATCAACAGATAATGGATAAAGAAAATATGGTGCGTGTGTGTGTATATTTTAAATGCACTATATGCATCCCAAGATGAGGACTGCATACTATTTTTTTATTTTTCACAGAACCTCTGATTGTGGCTAGTTTAGGTTCCCCATTGTACAATCCCTTAGCTCCCGAAATACCCTTCACAGCACTTGCAACGCTAGTGATTTATAATTAAATTAATTAATTGACACATGATTGTTATTTGCAATAGCCTACAGACTCCATGGGGTAGAGACCAGCAGGGTTTTGTTTACCACTTTAGCCTTGGCATGAGCACAGCGCCTGTCTCATAGGAGCTCGGTTAAACACATGTGGCTACCCAGCTGATTTTATGAGAATAAAGGAAGTGAGCTATGCAGAACACTTAGTCAATCCCCCTGATTTTCTGCAAAGCTGTGTCTAAATTGGTTCCTATAAAAACTAAATGATTTCCTTTAATCCACCTTGGTGAGTCAAGGTCAAAAATGAGTTAATAAATACCTAGTAAGAACATAACAGGCTTCTAGATACATGAGGGGCACAGAAGACATAGAAGACATGGTTGTCTGAAGAGCTCGTTATCTATATCCACAAGATTCCCACCACTTTCCAGCACAAATGCTGTCGTCATCCGTTATATGTGACAGCACTCAAGAACAGAGAAGTGCCACAGGCCAGTGTGACATTCACTCTGAAGGCAGGACTCTTCCAGGCCGGAACTGGTACAGAATTAGCAGTGTGTTCCTATGGACTGGAAGTTCTAACCCAACATGTATCTCTTTGCTCTCTTCCAAATTTTCTTGATAATGAGGCTGCGGGACACAACTGTGAGTTTGTACCATCATCCCCTGATTAATTATGTTAATCTAGCTACTAATAAATACTGCAAATGTTATCACCACTGTCATTACGCCAGTATTTTATAAAACTTCAACCTTCGCTAGTGTCTTCACTATCTCTCCCCATCTGATCTAGCCCCCAGATTGGTCTAGCCTGTATGGAAGCCTCTCTTCCCTAAACATCTGCTATGTCCACAGTGCCCCCGTCCTGATCCAGAAGTTACCATGACTCCCTATGAGCTACCACAATATCCAAAGTCCTCTGCCTGGCTTTCACAGGTCATAAAGTGGCTCCACTGCCTAAAACTTTGTTTCTTTGTTTATTTGTTTTGTTCACTGATTTGTTTGTTTTACCTCCTAGAATGAAGCCACTGGTCTAAGCATTCATGTCACTGTGCTTCACAGAAGGAATTCCTGCAACCTCAATGCCTGCCTAGTATACAGGAAAGACTCCATAAATGATGGTTATATTTATAAAGTTTGCTCTAACTTATTCCAGTCTTTTCCTCCCCTCCTTTAAATTCTCATTATCTTAATAATCAGCATTGTACCATTTGGAATATATTCACTCATTAATTTACTATTTTATTGATTTCATTTTCTTAAACAGACTAAGTTCCCAGAGACCAGAGATCATGCCTTGTATTTTCTCTGTGTGTTCAAAAAATGCATAGCATGTAGCTTGTTCTATAAACAAGTTGAATTCAATTTATTATAATATGTTTGTTGTGACTTTATCTCCTACAGTTATATGTTTTCATAACTGTCTCTAATAATGTATAATAAATATGGGCCTACATGGTTTCATAAACATTAATTACACAGAATCATGTAAGTCCATGTTTAAAGGCACCTCCCATCTTTCCAAGTTTAGTTTTACTTTTTTGTTTTTGCTTTTTGTTTTTGCATTGTAAGGAAGCTAGTGATCAAAAATATTAAATGATCAGCCAAATGAGATATAAAGCTAGCTGGTGGACCCACCAAACCAAATAAAACTGTTAGTCTTAAATAAATAAAATGAAGAATTAGGGATTAAACATAATAACACAGTCTGTTAAAACAGGTGTATATATTTTTCCAATGTCTACAGAGAGAATGTAATACTACCATTTACTTTTTATTATAAGGAAAAAAAAAATCTTGCTTCACCAGAGTTAAAAGTACTTTAGCAGAAATGAACTCATTTAATTTCACTGATTCCCTGGGAAGAAATTTGGAGAACATATTAACTTCATGTTATATAAAAGATATTGTCCAGAGAGTTGACAATATCAATATATCATCATGGCTCATGATGCAGCCGCATCTGTCCACTGGACAACATACTGGATTTATAAACACAGTCTGATTTAAAATAATTTTGAGATGAGAAAAATCACATCACCATCTTCCAAAATACTTCTCCACTGAAACTGTTCGGAAGAACAGATTATAAGAACAAAGGAGGAAAGCGAAGAGGACAATCTGGATAATTCCATGTTCAAATTATCTTGTTTCTTTGAACCACATGATTACATAGAGCATGAGAGAGTAAAAAAATGGAACGATTCTTTTCTCATCTTTACATAATCTGGAATAGTAACTATTTTTTTCCACAGGATAAATTTTAAATTACTGTAGAAAGAAGAGGAATATAAAAGATGAGAAGCACTGCTGAAATTCCCACACGGTCCCCAGAGGGGAAGTCCAAGTAACCAGGGAACCTCTCCTCGGAGTTTTTAACTGTTAATATGGTTAATCCATTTGGAACACCTTGTTCTAAGCAGAGAGACAAAAGAGAGTTGCTGTAAAATCCCCTACTCCAACTCCCAAGAAGACAACAGTGGATTAGGTGACCAGGGAGACTACTTGGAAACTTCCACGCTTGTGGTGTTTCTGAGTCATGTCTTTAGTCAGGGATAAAGCTGATTTTGAATGATGTGGCTCATGCTTCAGTAATGTGTAGCTCTAGACAGATGGGCCATATGGAAACTATGAACTGGCTTCATAGACAGGGCCATGGTGAGCCAATGCAGCATTTTTATGTTTTCTGTTTCTGTTCAAGTGGTCTAGCGAACAATATATTATAAGACATAGTATATTATGTGCTTTTGCTTAAATTCTGAGTAGTGATTATTTTTAATGCTATAGATGTTTTTAAAAACAGGACTGTCTTGCTTGCTTGCTTTGGAAAAACACGCTTTCATTTAACAAAAAAGGCCTGAAATATTTTGCATGTTAAATATATTCCAATTCTTCCCCCCAAGGTTCTGGTTTGCTTTGATGCATCAATACAATCATGGTCTAAAAGTGGGAGGGAGTTATCAAAATCATAGATGTCAAAGATTTTCTCTCCAACAAGATCCAGTAATAATTTATAACACTTTCCTAAAAGATTCCAATTACAAAAAAAAAAAATTCAATTTTCTGAGAAATAGCAGGTAAGCAGGATCCACCAATTATCTTGGGGGATGCAGAGTGGTCATTCGTGGTTTGCTGCTTTAATAATTATTACAAGACTAACAAGCATTTCGCTTCAAGATTAAAAATATACAGCAAATATTTTTTTTCTGGATTGCACTTAAAAGATGTAATAAAAAACTGTACAAGTGAAAAAAGATTACAGTTGTTGGCACAATACCAAAATGGAACAAATGAACAGCACTTATGCAATTGCATGTTTTGTATAGGACGTGGGAGGGCTACAGAATAGCTGAAATCGATATGTAGACAATAACCACCCTGGTTCCTTAGAGGTATGCAGAAACTATCACATGTACTCACTCAGCCTGCAAATCTTTGCAAAGACTATGATGAAAAATGATCATATTTCATTATTATAATTAAAATATAGTGGTCTCAGATGCTTTTCCGCAGAAGTAAAAATATGAGACACAGACAAAATAGGTATAATTGTTTTAAAAGGGGAAGTTTTTAAGAAGTTATCATTGAAATGTTTTTGCAAGGAGATTTATTAAAACACGATTACATTGTATGCCTAAGATTAGGAAAGAATAACCATGGTTTCCTCATATAATAAATGAACCTCATATATTACAGATTATGATACTCGGCTTCTGTTATTTTGCATTTTGATCAGAGAAAGGCTTATGAGAAACCATAAAGTTGGTATGTCTCAATTTGCCATGATAAATATGGGGGTGTCATGTTCACAGGAAGTCAGCAGAACCAAACACTAAAACTGACAGATTTTATTCTGCTGTAGACATATAGACTTGAATATTTTAGTGATCAAAAAATGAATGTCTAAGATTAATTTTTAAACAATAGTCATATGAGATAATTCAGATCTGAATCATTTTTTCTACATATTCTTTCATATTTATCTTGCTTTGAAATTTTTATAAGACTTTTATCGATAATTTCACTTTGGCTTATAACTCTTACCTATCTACATGAAAGATGTTTAGTCACTGAGATTAGAACTCTACTTTTCTGTTCCAAGTCTTTGATTCACCCGAACAGACTGTTATTTACTTTTGTAAATTGTCCTCATTGGCAAAATCAGCTATACAACCACCAAAACTTGTCTTTTCTTGGCACTTTATCTACTCTTTTAAAAGAATTGCCTTAAAGGGCAAGAAAGGCAGTCCTGGAAGGTACTTACGCACAGCCACAAGTTCCATGAGATACACTACAAAGAAGCCCAATCTACCATAGCTCAGGGAGCAATGAAACATTTCCTACAAAATGGCATTTTTGTTTGGCGTTATGTTGTTAAAACATATCTTTTTAGATGTACTTCATTTATGAATATAATTAAGGTTTTCCTAGAACTGGCACATAAATATATTTACACTTATTTTTATATAATGTAAAAGGGAAATGGCCTTGTTAACTATTTCTTGTGTCTTTTTCATTTTGCTAATTGCTCTTTTTATTAGCTCAACTGCCTGACAGACTTGCTTTTTCCTCATCGAGATTTAAGTCACTGGCTAATACTCGAGAGCAGAAGACAATTTTTACGACAAAATGGTTTTTCTGCCTTTAGGACACACATTGCTACTTTAGAACAATGTACTCTATTGCATGTTTCCAATTGTGGACTGCCTGCAATATTTGCTACATGTTCTACACTGCATTTTTAAAGGCATTCTACACGCATATTTTTCATCATTTCAATAGGACAGCAAACATCTTTTTACCCACATTAAATTGTGAGTCCACATATCACATATAGAATAAATATCAATAGTAAACTTAAAATGCATGACCCAGTAAACATGTGCTTTTTAATGAGCCCTATTAATTTAACTACAAGGTTTAAATATTTAACGTACTGACATTACTATCTTATGCTGCCTGTTGAGAGAGAATAAATTTGATACTTCTTAATAGTGAACGAACTCCTTCAGGCCATTGGACAGAAAGTGCTATTCTAGATATATCTACAGACAACAACAGTACATGAAAGAACACTGCATTCTACACACAATGGTACCACACACACAAAATGCGTTTCCGAATACACGTAATTTGCTTTTTTTTCCCACTAGCAATATCGACCTAAAGTCCATGATGAAAAACAGTTATGAAACAATAAGATAACCCCAGTGTAACAGATATAATGTCAGTAAAGAATCTTCTCCCTTCTCTTCTTTTAGTTGTCTTATTCATTTTGCAGGTGATCACTGGGGTGAGAAAGGAACATTATCTTGTAGCCTAATTCATATACTGGATGGAGAAGTAGGTATCAAAAGTTATAGGCCTGTGTAACATTTGCACATCTCTTCTGAGTAACAATGAGGAAAACCACGAGGAAAGCAACATTATAAATATAACAGCCCAAAAAACAACAACAACAAAAAACCCGAAAACCCACACACATTGAAAAGAGCAAAAAACAATTCTGGATATAACAGAGGAGATGATGACAAATGATATGAATGTTTCGAAACGCTCTACAAATAAAACAGCGTTGTTCAACAGGATGCAACAAAATTGCAAAAAGAGGCAACAATGTATCACAAGACATGGAATCATTTGAAAGAAGCAGTTATAGACATAAGCCACACACAGGATTTCTCCTCTTACTTGCACAAGTATCTCGAGGGGTTTGAAAGGTCTTTCACCATGAAGCACTCGCCTCCGTTCACACAGAAAGTTTTCTCCTTCTCGGCACACTTTACAAGATGGCTCGTCCCAGTGGTTGACGTAGATGTAGCTGGATAGGAGAGAAAGAAGGGGAAAAGTTACATTAATTTTTTCCACCTTCTAAGCAGCCTTCACTCTTAAATTATCCCGAAAGGAAGAGTTCATATAAGGTACAGTGGACGTCACTAAACTTTCAGACTTGATGAACAACAGCAAAGAAATTCAGTACTTTCTGGGTCTAAGTAAATAGAATAAAATTATAAAAGAGGTAATTATAGAGTTAATTAATTTTATTATAATGAAGAAGGAAAAGGAGCTCAATTATTTTTTTCCTGACCAATATTTTATCTTCTGTGATAGTTGGAAAGGAGAAATTCCGTTGCCATTAAGTAAAATACTTTTTCCAGGAAGGCTCAAAGGTAAGTGATACAAAGTCATGTTAACGCAGATCAGTTTAGGTATCAATTTTTTAATGACAACTAATTGACATTACTTATTTTAGAAATTATGTTTTATATGTATACTGATTTTAAATTTTTTAGATATGATGTATAGAGTGAAGAAAAACACAAGGTGGCTTATTTGTTTCAAAGGAAAAAAACATTAATTGAATAGTAATATACTGAATTATGTTAATTGGATATTCAATTAATTGAATATTAACATTTGTATATTAACATACAGATCAGAAGCTATTCTCTTCAAAATTTGTATTCTACTCTCATTTCTCAGAAGAACATTGTCAAAAGTCCAACCGCTATCATACTTTTGAGACAGTGGAAAGACAGTCTAATATTTTGCTGCAAATGCAGAATAAAGCACTACAAAATACACCCATTTTGAATTTAGAGTAGAGGCAAGTCTTAAGTTTGGTTTACAACACCTTCATGTGATGAGCCTGATATTCATTCATCAAACTTCCCAGTTATGTGGAAATGACATTGAAATGATGGCTGCACCATCGGGTGTGTGAATTAAATGAAGCCAAAGCTCTCAGTTCTGAGGCTTCAGGGGCATTTAGTACCAGAACCTCTGTCTACCTACAGCATTGGAAACACTATGGGCAATGCCAGTCTCAACCAAAAAAGTCCAATTTACATAATATTTATCACTATCAGTAGGAAAAGCAAAATAATATATCAAGCTGGTATAGATTGAATTTACTCTTTCAGGAAAAAAAAATCTATCTTCAGACAAAAGTTTTTTCTTGTCTACTGATACGTTCTTACAGATTTTTAATTCCTTGTCTTCCTTATCAATTTCTATTTTATTACTTGCACGGGAGTTTCCGATGCCCTTGTTGACTTTGGTTTGACCTGTCACGTATTATTTTTCCCTTCTGCCTTTCTGTTTCTTTCAAAAGTCTATATTTTGTGGCACAGATCACCTAATTTTGTCTTATTCCGCTTGATTTTTACTCTATCTGAACGAATATTCAACATCTGAATATTCTATTTCTGAGTTACTTGTGGCCTTTCTTGTCTCTTATTCTCCTGTCTAAGGCAAGTTTCTGGACCGTTTTCACCGATCTCAGCATGGCCTTTAGGAGTAACAGCAAAAGAGAGTCAAAATGACTCGTACTTTGGAGACAGATCTGGTCCCCGTCCCATCTCCTACCAGCTCTGTGTCCTTGAGCAAGTCACTTAACCACCCAGAGGCTCAATTTTGCCATTTAGAAAACAGGGGTAATGGCACTTTTACAGGATTTTGTAGAGATTATAAATAATCTGGGTAAAGGAATTGGCACAAAACAGGCATTCAATGCACAATAGCAAGTCCCAATGGGTGAATAGGGAAAAATCTTAATTTGGGTATTTATCAGTCAGAGAAAAGGCCTGACAGTGGAAATCTGGGATTGCAAAGATGCATGCTATTCTTGAATCATTATGGTGATAATTGAGAATTAGCCCATTTTTTAAATTATCATTCTCACAAAAGGGCCTTTTCAAAATGCATTTCAAGGTATCTTTCACAGGCCTACAAACCAAACTAAATGACAGGAATAAGGGAGAATGAGTGAGAGGTGATTTTTACTATCAATTATCAGCCGTACTTTAACATCTTAACCAGAAGAGGAGAAGGTTCATTTGCATTGTTGGATCTGTAAAATCACACAGTAGATCGCAATTCTGTCTACATCACATAGCATATAATTTTAACATAATATATCTTCACGTGAAAAACTGCTTACTTAGGTGCTATGTATTACTATTTTCATCCACGGCAATTGCCTTTAAAAAATATTAGAAAAAAAGTTTGCCTGAAATGTTCAAGGTTTTGTGCTTAAGGCTTTCAACTGCTGACAGGATTCCCTGGGATGACAAATTGGGCACAGTATCCTTCCTGCCCCAGGCGACAGCACTGAATGGGCCACCTGGGGTGCACTGTCACTATTCACTCTGGCTGAGGAACTCTGAACCTCAAGCAGACCCCAGTGGGTTTGAGTCTCCGACAGGCTGCTAAGGATTTTCCCTTCACCCAACCCGAACAGCAAACACTACACAGGCTCTCTCGGGACAAATGCTGAGGCTTTTTACTAAAAACAACAAAAACCAGTATCTCGCCACCTACCCTCAAATGCAGACACTCCATAAAAATTATAAACTAACAACAGAAATTAGCAGTGATATGAACGAGACTGATACATCCTTCTTATCCGTCCCTTAGACTTTCTGATTTTGTGAGATTCTCGAAATAAGTAAGATTAGTAAATACATGTTAAAACTAGAAAGAGCATTTGTGTTAGCCCTTAAAAAATATTTCTCCCTGAAATGATTATCATTTGAATGCTTTCTTGAAGCATCTAGCTCTGACACATTCATTTTAAAAATTACTAGATCATTACTTGAAACTAGTAATGGGATATTTGATCGTAAAATAATTCTCCGGAAACAAAGTAGCAAATATCTCATCCAGTCGTGGACTATTGTGCTTATTAGGACTTTTCTCCTTTAGCAGCAGGGAGATCAAAAAATGATCATGAATTGTAAAGCAGCAATTAATTCCCAGGTGATACAAAGTGTCAACTGACTGGATACAGCTGCTCTGAACCAACAGCCAAACACAGGAATAAGACGTACTTGTCACAAGAACCTGGGATGGAGACGGTGCTATATACAGTCTTCAGATTGTTGCCAGGTTTCCTTTTTCTCTCCTCAGTTGAATGCAGTGCACACTCAGTCCTAAGCAGGCCTATAAATTTTGCAGTGATATCCTTTCTCTTTGGCTTACACATACTGTATGCCTAAATCAGTTTCCATTCGGTAATCCAACCAGAAAATAATGAAACAGACAAAGCAGTTCCTACAACAAACTATGCAAACAACCTCTTTCTGGGGGAGCTGGGAGGAGTTTCGTTAGAGGTGAAACTGATGAATTTGCAGATAGATTATGTTTCAATATATCAAAGATGGCTCCTAGTAGTTGCTCCGGGAAAGACGTGAGGTAGATCTCACTCATTCAGCGCTTCATAAACCCTGTCTCCCTCTGCTTTGTGACGAGTTTGTCACAATTTGGGAGTTACTGTCTAGTAATTGCTAAATGAACAGCAATTAGAAACACTGCGAAATGTGACACCATCATTTTTATGTTTGCCATTTACATGAACACTTCATCCCAAACACACTTTCCTTGGCATGTGAGCAGTTACAAGATTATAAGGAGGAAAGAATAAATAAAGCAGAAACTTATTACCAGAAAACGTACTTTGAAGTGTTTTACTGTAGACCTGGTCTAAAGCAGACACTTCAAAGTGTTTTGGCAAAAAAAAAAAAAAAAAAAAAAAAAAAAAATGTCAGGACTAGTGATGATCTCCAGGAAGGCTGGACAGTTCTACCACACAGCGGAGACTGAGGGGCTCCAAAAATTCTTTACCACACAATAAAACTCTCCCCACTACTTCCCTCCTCTCTTCCTTCCTTTCCTTCCTTCCTTCTTCTCCTCCCTCCTTTCTTCCTTCCACAATTCTTTAATAACTGGCTATTACGTGCAAGACAGAAATAACAACTAAAGTTACTGTAGTTAAAAATCATAAGAACATGACCAACTCCTGCTATAAAAGGAAATCTTTATAGATAAAATGTAGTAAAATGAACACTGAAGTTAGCTGAGAAGAATCAGGTCCGAGGCTCAGTTTGGTCAGTTATTAGCTGTGGGACTCCTGTCTAGTTCCCTGCAAAGCTGAGATACCACAAGGTTGCTGCAAAGTTTGTAAAAAATACTTTGTCTGTTGTAACACTGAACACAAAGGTATGATACCATCGCTATTACTAATGGCATAAAAATTGAACAAAGGAAAGCAAAAAACTTTCTGTCCGGACTCTGTAATCATATTTAATCAACACTCAAGTGTTGTTTCTTAGGAAATTATTGTTCTGCACAATGTGACGAGAGATGGCCTAATCTGGAGGGGGAACCATTAGATGATTGCAAATCATTAAGTAAATACCAGCAATGTATTTTTAACTTTATCATAACCATTTGTCAATAATTTATAACCAATAAATCTGCTTATAAAACTGAAGACCAACTTGAGTTAAAAGAAAGAAAACCAATATCATAAATGCATGACTATTTTCTACTTTCAAGATCTATACAATTCTTTAATACTTCTGACTGAACTTCCAAGTTACATGAATTAAATGGACTAACAATATTATGTGTTATTGTAACAGTTTAAAAACTATGAAATATTTTAAAACAGGGTGATGTTCACAGTATATGGAACATAATATAAACTTTGTAATTTAACATTTTCGAAATCATACTATTGCATGCTTTTTAAATATATAGGATAAAAATTTGAGAAATAATTAAGTGTTCTCTGCTCATTACTAAATAGTTTCCCATGGAATCACACAATATTTCCTGTCGAGTGCCAAGTTTTTCTGTTCAAGGCAGGCTAAAAAGAAAATAATGCTGAAAAGGATGGCTTTCTTTCTTGCTTGTTTTAAGTGGTGTTTTCCTTATCAGTGCAGTAGACAGGCACCAGTAGACTGGGACCATTACACAATGCAAGATAAGAAGTCACTCTATTCTTCTTTGACAATTAGCAGGAATTAGCACGAGTACACAACGTATATACCCCACAGAGCAATCATTAGATCCCGTTTTCCCTGAGTGAATGAGTCCCTGCCAGCAGTTTTTAGGACAATTCTTAAGGATTCACTCGCAGAACGTTAAACTAAATCACTCTACGCTGTTTCCTCAATGAAATATACAAATTTTTAATACTTTCGATATTCTAATATTAAACTGCCAATCGCTACAAAATTATAATTTTTTAACCTTACCTGTGATATCTTCAATGTTTATGTATTTAGAAATCTGCATGCTTTCTTGCTCTTTGATCTCCCAGTTTAAGAAAAAAATCTAAAATTATAATTCTTGCTCAGAGTCTAGCTCCTATGGCAATGAAGTACTTACTGCAAGGACATTGAACTCCTACTGGGAAAAAATGCTTAGGTGGCTTCTGAAAACCAAGCTCTAGAGGACAAGCAGAGCAGGAAAAGCTGTGCTACCTAATGTGGCTCTTCTAGACGCCAAGGGAATGATAGGTGGGGTCATTGGTTTCTAAAGGAAAAGTCCAGAGGCGAGACTCGGAACCACAGAAGCACTCTCATTCTGGGCTGGCATTTTTTCCTTAGTAGTAATTCTATCCTTTGCTGAATAGCAAATAGGTACTTAAAAAGGAAAAAAAAAAAAAAATGACCTGAAGAGATAAAAGAAATCAGCACAGACATGGAGGTTCTTAGAGCCAGTGTAGTGATGGAAAGTGACATACCATCTGTCCTGACCTCTCCTTCAGTGGACTCTGCTACAGAAATGAAAAGGGAGACCAGGAAGAACTCTCAGGAGTCCATTAACGGAACCAGAACTTTCTAAAGCAGAATCAGGACACCCAACTCCATGAAGCTCAGAATTTAGCTTATAAGCTGGAAGCAGCCAGAGGTGGTAGACTACTTACAAGGTGGCCTTTTGTCCAAAGAACAAGTTGATGCTGAGAGCCAATGGAGATTAACTGGTTTAACTGATGAACTTGGGCTTTGGTATCATTTAAACACGTATAAATGGTAGGACTAGAAAGGATCTCAGAATATTTTATAATTTATCTTCTATTTTAAAAGATGATACAAATCGTCTCAAAAGAACAGTTCTGTAGCCTTTTATAAAATACCTCTAGCTAAGAATTCACTAAAGTACACAGGGGAAGGCTGCCCAAGGTCACACGGATTGGGAAAGCTTCCTAAGTGAGTAAGATTGCCTGTAGATTCTTCTCTCCCTTACAAAGCTCTCTGGGCAGACTCTGATATTATTTCTTCCTCTTCAGCAGAATGAAAAGTGACCTTTGGGTGTTGCTCCTCATAAAACAAAATTATAATTTTTGTTGTAACACTGATCTCATTTGTAGCTAAACAGAAAGCAAATTCTAAGTTCCCAGCCATTGCTGAGCCAATGATTTGGTGTCTTTAGACAGTGTTATCCTTAGAAAAATAAGATTGCCAGGAAAGGTTATTTTTCAAACATATAAGTTACCATGTTTTTTTCTTTTCTTTTTTTTTCCTGACAGTGCATTTTATTCATGACACAATCTAATCATCCTAGTCTACACTACTTCTTAGGGAGCAACATCTCAATGACATAAATGCCTTGGAGGATGTCACAGCTTATCCAAAGAAGGCGGATATCCCTCAGTGGATAACTCACTGGATGGAGTTACAAGCAAGCTCCATTTTCTTCTTTGCAAAGCCAATCATCTTTTCTTAGCTAAGAAGCCAACTCCAGAAACACCTAAACATTCTGCTATATATTTCCTACTAATCACTGACAGTTTTATATGACCATAAAATTTCCATAGCCTAGAGTCCACCAACTTTCAAGCTGTCCCTTGAATCTTTTTCCATCAATACTTATGCTAACGGAGTACAATCTGTCTAGCCTGCAAAGCAAATATCAGCAGTCCGTTTGACTGGGTTAATTTGATATATTTATAGATTTTGCCAGGCTAAATGTTAAAGGCACACATTCTTTACTACACTCCGCAACTTCTACCAGGAGCATTTTGGTTGGGAGAAGGTCATGTCAATGTGGAAAATGTTAACCTGTCACTTTCCAAACTAGACAAATTTTCAGCACCAAACAAAACAAATCAAAACAAAGGGGACTGAGCTCCCAACAATCATCAAGGATTCCGTTATTCAACGAGCTGAAATTACCAGGTGACATTTGAAGACATAGGTTAATTTATTCATCTACTAAAACACATTTAGAAATGAAAGTAGATGAAAGGTCAAAAGAGGAATCATAAGGTAAATTCTTCATCTTATTCAACAAATTAAAAAAAATCATGGCATATCAAGAAATAAAAGTGATGTGGTCATTTTGACAGATACTGAATTAATATTTGATGAAATTAAAAAGTCAATTTCTATAAAACTATCAAGTATTCTTATACCCTCAAAATCAAACTTGAATTTAATCAAGCATCCACCTACAAGTACATATGGGAAGTAAAGTAAAAGGCACTATGGGGAATGCAATCAGTAAAACCCACACTATGGGGAACTTAATAGGACAAATAACCTGGTTTCCTCTAAAAAAAAAATTTAAAAAAGGGAAAAAGAGACAAAGAGAGCTAGAGCTAGAAACAAAGAAAGTGAAAAATCCAAAATACAGACACTTAAACGAGAATTAAGAAACATATCCAACCAATCACAATGGTTCTGAATCTTATTTGGATCCTGACTCAAACAGTTATAAATGTATGCTATGTATATAAGAGGAAATCTGACCATGGATTAGAGAATGAGTAATACTAAGGGGTTATCATCAATTTTTGTGTGTCAAATGTATTATGGTTATGTTTAAAAATAGAATAGTCCTTATCTTTTACAGATACATACTGAAATATTTACACATTAAGTGATAAGATGTCTGGGATTTGCTACAAAATGGTAACAGGGATGGAGTGACTGGGATCAAGATGAAATAAAACTGATAATTGCTTTAGAGGGTGATGGCTGCATGGAGACAAATTATACTATTCTTTGTATTTTCATATGCTTAATAAGCATGTATAAATGTATATTATATATGGGCATGTTTAAATATATGCTTATATTTATGCTTAAAAATTCAAAATTACAAAAAATATTAATTTTAGGTATTTCAAAACATGTCTTTATAATGTAGAATTAGAATGATGCTCTGTGTCATTTAAAAATATCTGCTTTTAGCCAAAAACCTAAATTATTTTTAACAACAAAACCGGATTTCCGTGAATGTCAAAAACAAGTCAAGGGTGTCGACTGTCAGTGCTATTATTTAACATTGCTCTGAAAGTTCTAACCAATGTAATAAGGCAGGATTAAAAAATTGTGATATAACTTTAGGAAATGAGAAGACAAAATAATCAATATTTGAAGATGATATGATTGGATACCAGTATTAACTATCAAGAAAATCCAGTGAAATAAAGCGATTATAGTAGCAACAGAATATATAAATCAAGTCAGTCAGGAATGAATCTAACCGTCAATGTGCAGAATAAAAAATATTTTAAAGAAGTGATATCTTAAGAAGGTGAATTAGGCTTGTGGTTGTGGGAGAAGGCATTCCATTAAAGGGAAAAGCAAATAAATTTGCGGAGGTAAAAAAATAAATGTCATGGTCAATGAAAGGTAGCAGTTCAGTGTGACTAGGCTATGGATTATAAATAAGGAGGTGAAGTTAACGAAGCTATAAAATAATAATGCATCTATATCAGAGAAGCCCTTGATAACCGGGCTGGAATTCATGCTTAATATATAGACCATGGAATTAGGTTTTTCAGTAGGACCACAATTAATAAAACTAACGGCCTACTCCAGAGCCTTTGGAAGGAGAAAAAATGGAGATGAGGAGACCAGTGAAGAAGTTATTGTTAATACAAAGGTTTAGGTGAGAGTGAAAGAGTGTTCAAACTAGCAAGATAATGGTGGGAAATGAATAGGGACCATATTCAAGAAATCACACTATACTTATATACATTAAAATTCAGCAGGAGCTAAATGCTGGAGTTCATTTGTATTTCACACCTTGTGTTGCACCTCGAACTGCTTAGCACACATTTTCTCATTATTCTTTACACAATGGGGGAAGCCCCCATCATGTTAGCACACAGAGGAACTGAAAAGCCCATTCTCAGTGCTCAATACTCGTCGGTAAAGCTAAAATGTCTGTTACAGCCAAGACTACATTATTGACGCTTTCCTAATTTGACACACATTTGTGGATATAAACGATCCTATTAAGAATAGATAATACCTTAGTTGGCCTGAAATTTTAAGTTTATGGCACAGATGATCAAGGCAGGGATTTTCCTTCCCATGAGTTATAGAAGCATCTTCACTCCAGGAAATGACTTCTGACCAATGTTTTAAATAATCTAAACTTTCAGTACTTTGAATCAAGGAACTTCCATAAAAGTGTAGCAAAAATGGGTTGCAGGAAATACAGACACGAACCTCCAAGTGGTTCAGGTTTGAGCCAGGCCTCTTCGAACAGTGGCTCTGCAGCCATGAAACCTGAATAATATTCCTTAGAATGTCACCCTTGCAGATTGAAACACACCTCTCTAAAACCCTGATTGCACACTGCAACATACCATTTAGCCAAATGACTGCAATTCTGTGTTTGTGTGATGGCTGGAGACATAAATAGCCAGTTTATGTTTCCACAAGCACAACACTTTCCTCGCTGGGGCCAAAGATTGCTGTATATAAAGGAATGAAGAAGTAAAAGCATGTTTGAGCATATGAACCTGGCTCTGTAACACTTGGCCAATTCCAGTCCATATATTTTCCCACAACTCCCAGGAGCTCCTTGTTACCAGGTTCATGATCGGAGTAGCAAAACATCTCTCCCTGTAATATGATGTGTTGTTAACGTATAACTGCAGTTTTTAGGTTCCCGGCACAAATTCTATAGAAACCAAATAACACATGGAAATCTAACTTTTTTCAATACTGTAATATTATTTCACACGTGACCAATCTGAACAGGCATAAAACAAGGTTCCAAAAAAACATACAATTTTAAAAGCTTCACCTCGAGAAAACTATTTTGCTTTTTTCCTGCCCCCAAAGGACTAGGTGGCCCCATAATATTTAGTTCATAATAGGTCTTGTTTCTCGAAAGACAATATACATTTTAGGTCAGAGAAAGGGGCAATGCAGAAGCAATATTACTGGCAAATTCTGTTCCTTTACAGGAACAGGGCCAAAATGATAAATTGACTCTGACTACGTTATGTTTAAAGAAGCCTTCCCTAAAACCCTGTGTTTTCTTGGTTTCTGTTTTCTTTTAAATTTCTGAGCCTCTACATTAAAACCTAACAGGCATCTGCTTTTCTACTGTTGGCATTAAACCCTGTTGTTCAATGGAAAGGAAACAAACAGGTGCACACACCGAACTCCTTTTCTAAATTACACAGTATTTTTTAAGAACTGGAGCCCATGTGTTTAGCATCTTACTATCATCTGGTCTCGCTGCTTTTTATATATATATATATAATATATTATATATGCATGCACACACACACACACAGATACACACCCACACGTCATTCAAATTGTTGGAAAAACCTAATGGAAATCATCTTGGTTATAGTTAAACCCAAAAAGGGCATGTTGAAACATCATAAAAAAAGAAAGCTAGAGTAGAGGTCAGGGCCTTATCTCAGCTTGCCTGGACATTTTCCTACACCATCAGAAACAGGCAATATTAAGAAGGTCCATAAGTAGGACCTTAGTTATAATTTATTAGTTTTTTCCTGGTAGCACTGTATCTATTTATATATATGGGCTAATAAAACACTTCTATCTCCTGGAGCTGTAACTAAGGCTGAGGTCTTCAGTCACTTCTTTTAACACAGAAACCACTTCTGTAGACGCTGCAAGCATGTATTTAATACAGATCGTTGTTCTTTCCATCCACTATTAAGGTGTGTCAGGTCCTAACAGTAATGAGGAAAACAGCTTAGAGCAGGGAACCACGGCTGGTCAGCCCGCCAGCTATAAGGGCACCATGGCTCTACAAAGCCACCTAAAAATTGAAGCACTGAAAACCATATCCTAGGCTATGTCCACTCTTCCAATTTAATTCCTCATATTCCTCTACAGTTCTTGGAGAAAGGACAGATGTCTTCAGTTGAGACTTGCCATTTATTCAAAAGCTTTCAAAAAGTAGAATTCTTTGCAATACTAATGATACGTGTAGTACGAATTTGCATTTGTAGTTCAGCTCAAAGAGTCATCACCAACACCTAGTAAGGAACCTTCCAGTATCCACAGAATCCAGCGATTACCATAAGAGGGAGACACTGCAGGAGCTATACTTCTGAACTCCACCAAGGGTGTTCACACATGACAGGCAGGCTCTGGGATATTTCTAAGCAGAAAACGAAGCCATACCAGGAATTTGAGACCCTGCTAATAGGAAGAAACCAGATCTCTGACTTTATTCTTTAAAAAGGTCTGGTGTATTCATTCTTCGCTTTTCCATTAAGAAATCCTTACCTCCGAAGAATTTTGAAATACGGAACACTTTTGTTGAAAGAGTCAGAGATTTTTCCTGGTTTCACACCTTTCTGGTGTGTTGGATATTTGATCACAGGGATGATGATGTCTCTTAGTAGACGTCAGTCACAGGTGGAAGACCTTTTCTGTTCAGAGGCTCCCATCTCCTTGCACCGTAATGTCTAATGTTATATACTAAAGACTCGCATGCTTGAATTTTTCTCGAAGTCTGAAGAACTCAGGGAAGAGAGTGATTGTTCTACAGAAGCCACACAAGCCGTAGGAATTATGGTAATGATAAAAAAGGATCTTCAGTACCAGATAAATTCAGCAATCCTTTATTGTCCCTTAATATTCTGCATAAAAAGGTTATCAGAATCTGTCAAATGGCTACATGGATCTATCATAGCCATTGGAACTGGCCTGAGGCTCATGCTTGGGGAGCTAGCTCCCCACTTGCTGGAGTATTCTGCGTGCATGTGTGCCTGTGATTAGACTGTGACTTTTCTTTCCTTGAAAAATCAAAAGCACTCTGTCACCCACTGAATGCAAGGTCGATTCTAATCCTTTAGTTTTTTTAGAAGAAATGATAGGAAATGAAGGATTCATTGGTAAATACGGATACAAGTTGCTTTTTCCTTAACTGTATCTCATCATTCCTGTTATCAAAGCTCTTTTCCTACAGCTAGGAAAGTTCCCAAGACATACCATGATTTTGCCCCCACTTTTGTTGTCTAGACTTTTTGCTTGTTTTTAGTCTAATCAGTTGATATTAGTAGCTCGTCATGAAGCCAAATATAATTTTAAGCAGACTGATTCAATAGTTAACAATACTATGAAAACATACCATTTTTCAAAACATTTTTTAAAATACAATTTCATCCTTTGCCAATTCAAGACTTTAAGTAACCAGTTGGCCATTTTGTTTGTTTTCACTTTCTGTTTGTGTGCTTGTTTGTTTTCAGCATCAGAAAACCGTGTCATCTGTGAATTATTTCAGTTGTAAACAACTAATACAAAGGTGAACAAGCAGAACACATGGATGAAACAGAATGGAAATTATAAATGAAGGCACAGTGTTAAAATATTTCTTCTAAAGTCAGAAGTAGGCCTGGGCAAACCCACAGTAAAATTCACAGAAAATTCTAGCCACACACATATATATTTTTTTGATCTTACCCATGAGTATCAGAAAGAAGATAAACAAAAAATAGTCTGATGGCAGATGTATAGGAGAAAGGGAGAGAGTAGGAAGGATGTTGGCTTTGTGAAAACTTAGCACTTCTTGGAACCTAGACAATAAATGTGAAGTTCAATTCAATTAGGAAGGTGTGGGATGCCAGTTTCACGAAGTAAATAAGATTGTAATATCCTTCAGGGACTAAAGTAGCATAGTCACAAGAGGGTTTGCTGCAACTAGGATTTTTGATGCCCAAGGCTGGTTACTTTCTTAGTTTGTTTCTTCTTATTGAATGCACTGTGTTCCTTAGGCTGGCAGTCTGGAAGCTGGTACAACTTATGGTAAAGTCTGGGTTCACATCCTGATGTGAAGTTGAAGTTTTCTATGTAGAACTTTAATAATAGCAGTATGGCAACAAAGAAACTTAGTCGAATAAGTCTAACAAAATTTAATCTGTTAAATGGGCCATGTGATCTCCATTGCTGGAATCACCTTCTGGAGACACGTAAACTATACATACAAAGGCCAAAAGAGAGAGAAGGTGATAAGAAGTGAGTCATGCGGTCTTGTGACTTATGGGACCAGGGCTCCAGGCTCTGGAAGACAAAGCTGACCATTATAACAACTCTGAGAAAGAAGTCAGGAATGATCCAATTCTAGAGACAAGAGATATAGCTGAATTAATAAAATTTTTGCTGTATTTTACAAGTCTTGTGACTAGGCAGAGCATGAGGTCAGAATGAAGTTCCAACCGTGCTTAGATCAGAGAACCGCAGGGGCAGAGGTCCAGACAGAAGGAATCCATCACTATCATAAGTAATTACAGGAAAGATGAGGGGTGGCACCGAAATCTTAACCATAACAACCCTAAAAATGATCAGGACCATTTCAGAATCAAAATAACAAAGAGAACAGCCTCAGTGCTCAGCTAAACTTGATGACTTAAGAAGGCAAAAATGATGTGTGCAAAGTTAGCTGGGAAGTAATCATTTGAACATGGTTGACATGGGCCTGTACTGATCCCAAAGGTAGAATTTTTTATGTATAACATTTTCAATTCCCCAGGCATAACTTATAATAAGACACAAGCTCTTTAAAAATTATTCAAAAGTTGATAACACATACAGTTGCTCTCAAACAGCAAAATTCTCCTTCATCCTTCTTTCTCCCTACCTCCAACTCCTTTTGTGAAAAAAAAAATAATAACAATAACAATAAGCCTCCTTCCTTATCATTCTATATAAGGCTAGTAGGCTCTTTATAATTCCCACCAAATATATCATTCAAAATGGAAATTAATTTTTAGAAGGAAGAACAAATTGAATTGGCTTATCATCATTACCTGTGATAGACATTTTTCTGTCCCAGGAGCATGAAAGTCAGAGAAACTGTCTTGATTCTTTCAAATGCTAGAACTGATGTCTAGAAAATACTGCTTGGGATACGGTTTCTACAGAGCGTAGAGAGACAGAACCATCAGAGTCATTATTGGCTCAAAGAGAAAAGTGCAAGGAAAGGGCCATTTCAGGCCTACTACCTACTCAGGTGCATTCTGTTGTTCAACATCCAACTTATTCAGTATGAAACTTTAAAAGTGGGGCCATCGTTTTCCTGGGAGTACCTTTCTATTGCCTTTCTTATTATTGAAGCAATAAGTCTCCCCATTGTTAATAGTCCTATTTCTAGAATATGAGCCATCTCCAACTGTATTCCAAAGTAGTCGACAATAAAACATCATAGAGCCCTTTCAATATGCTCACAACATTTCTACCAGGCATGCTGTTTACCATGTTCTGGCCATAGGTAAATTGAAGGTAGGTCAAGAGAGAAGCAGAAAAGATGAGAAGCAAAGAGAGAAGACGTTTTGTGACTGCAAAAATGGAGATGTTCTCCGGTTCTCATGTTTTGCTCTTAAGCATTTTCTTTCCTCTTTATGGCATAATAATTTCATAGCATAACAATTTCATAACACAACATTATAGCACAGCCTTACAGCATAAGAACCATTTTTTTGATCTTGGCTTTTGAAATAGAAATCATACTGGCATTGATAACGTTAGCGGTGAGTTGGAAAGGGATGCCTTTTTTTCTGTTCTTTCTGGTCCTCTTTTTTGGAGGAGAAAAAATACAGAAGAAATTCAAAAGTTACCTGCGTAAGTAAAGGCGTGAAAATTCTTAGCTAAGATAAAATAGACTGATATTCATTAAATACTATGTGTCAGACATTCTAGCATTCTAATTCGCTTAGTCCTTACAACCACCATGGGAAATAGGTAATACTTTCTCTTTTTCCCAGTTGGAGAAACTGAGGCTGAAAGAGGTTGTGAATAAATGACATCTCTGTGTTCTCGGAATAATACAGAGGAATGCCAAGGCAGGCGGCCTCCAAAGCCCATAAAATACAGGCACCGAAATATTCCGCCTCATGACTCTATCATCCCTGAGCTACGTATGTGAACTTATCATCAAAAACAAACAAAACTAAATCCTTTCCACAGGCTATCAGAGAAGCCATATTCTTCCGCTTTCCAGCAAGGAAGTGTCACTTGCTGAATATTTCCCTGTGTTTGCAAACTGTATTGTCAGGGAATGAAACTTAAAATATTGCCTTTGGGTTATGCATTCTTAGCAGAAGGTGGGAGGCCAATGTTAGTCAAATTGATGTCATTTTAGTCTTAACTCAGGGAAAATGCTGAATCCACATTAACTAGTATTCTGTTGTCTGTTTCAGAATAAAATGCTTACATTTTCTGTCAAGCTTCCCAAGCACTAGAAAACGAAATTGACCTTGAATAGTTTACTGTAAATTAGGGAAGTTATCAGAAATTCAATGATGTGACCACATAGTGCTGGACTGTTGTAAAGATTTCTATTTCACATTCAAATTATCCTCATCTTGTCTTTTAAAAATATTTTTAGGGAAATCGTTTAATTTTCCTTTAGTAACGATTTCAAAATTACAATAAAATACCTCGTTTCTTTATGAAGCCAAAGAGAAATGCACTCACATATAAATGCATGTTCAAATATAAACATGCTGACTTATAAACATCATTGGAGAGTTATGGCAACAGGAACTATTCCAAATGAAATGTTAAATTTAGTTTTGATGCCTATGCAATATTTAATATTTGCATAAGATCTGTGATTGACCTCATTGCAAACTTAATACCACTAAATCCTTTAAAAGCTGACTGTATGCAGCAAAGAGATGAGAAAAAAGAGAAAAAAAAGGTATTTCTATCAGAGATGCAGAAGAATTATAACATATACAAAATCTCCAAGGACACTGGATGTTAACTTCATTTTTGTTGACTGGTAATTTCCTTTAACCTCATTTTTATATACCATGCAAATCACCCAAAAGAAGATCTCAAAGACGGGTCCTGGCTGGGTGCAGTGGCTCACGCCTGTAATCCTAGCACTCTGGGAGGCCGAGGCAGGCGGATCGTTTGAGCTCAGGAGTTCGAGACCAGCCTGAGCAATAGCAAAACCCCCATCTCTACTAAAAATAGAAAAAAAATTGGCCAAACAACTAAAAATAGAAAAAATTAGCCAGGCATGGTGGCGCATGCCTGTAGTCCCAGCTACCTGAGAGGCTGAGGCAGGAAGATCGCTTGAGCCCAGAAGTCTGAGGTTGCTGTGAGCTAGGCTGATGCCATGGCACTCTAGCCCAGGCAAGGGAGTGAGACTCTGTCTCAAAAAAAAAAAAAAAAAAAAAATAGACGGGTCCTATGGTAGCGCCCCTTAATTGAAAGTTAAATCCTGACCACCAAGTAATTTAAATAAGCAACTCTTATAAAAATGGGCTGTTATAAATAGCTAATGTAAGACATTTTTTTTCTTTTGGTTAGGTTACATGTGAGAATCATCTAATCAGACTTGCTGTACACATTCATCCCTGACAAAAATAATGCTGTAAGTCAGATGGTGACACATTTAATTACAGTGTTTACTAATGGCAAATGACTACAAAATTGGAGTAAGAATATAAAATACAGAGTTAATTTGCTTAATTTTCATCAACTCCTTCACTATTCAGTCAATTTTTAGTAATTTTTTATTCAATTGATTTTGCCAACTCTTATCTTTACTTACTTAAAATTCGAAATACGGCAGGGGTAAGTTATGGATTTGTTCAAAGCAAGTGAAAACTATGGAAAAAATCTGAGAATCACAGAATTTTCTATTTATTTCTGTAATACGGGATAACTAAGTAAAACTGTTACATAGGTTTGTTTTTTTCTTACCTATAAGTGCCTATAGGAGACACGACTAAAATATTGACCTTTGCAGTTTCAAATGCACCATTAAAATTTCCAGCTTAGCATCCTTTGTTTCCTAAAAATAAGCAGTCAATGTTGAGCAAAAATGTCAAGAAATCAATAAAAAGTAATTAGGAAGAGTGTTTAACGTCCTTGAGAAAAGCTTTGAAGGCAGAAAGGGAAGCTGCAGTATAGTGAACAGTCGACATCGTTACGTCTTCTCGCAGAGTAAAAAGAAAAGGCAATAATTTAAATTACTTTTTTAAGGGGAAAAACCCCATATAAATGTCAGGTGTCACCCTGGGCCATGTTGCAGTTAATGCGGTTGCTTTTCATTATAAAAAATCCACAAGTGAAAGCTGCTGAGAGTCCTGACTTCTACGGCACTCAGAACTTCATCGGCCCATTTGCAATAACACACAACAGGGAAAGAACCCTCATTCGAACACCAAGTTGCTTTAGCTAACCGTTCCTGTCATACCGGAGGACAGAAATCGAGAGAAAGGAAATAATTATTGTGTGACCTCAACGTGCCAGGGAAGAAATACACGTGATCTCAGAGAGCTCTCATCATAACCTGTAAGTTCGATATTATTTCCACGGTTTATTTCCACTGCTCATCAGAAAGTAAACAACTTTGCAGAGAGATTAGAGAGTTTGCCAAGGTCCTACGGACGGAAGAGAGTAGAGTCAAGATTCAAACTCAGGTCTCCGATTGCAAAGCCCCTATTCTTTCCAAGACACTACTCAAATATTTTGAGTATTTTCAATGATGGTTTTTATTATATTGAAGGCCAAAGACTCCTTTCAGAATCTGGGGAAAACTGTACATTTTTGTCTACATGTACAAATAAAAAAATATGCACACAATTTTGGGGTTTCGTGGACTCCTTCCTCTGAAGCCAATTGAAGTTAAGAATTCTCCATGTGGTACTACTCAGCTTTAAGAAACAATGGTGATATAGCACCTCTTGTATACTGCTAGATAGAGTTGGAACACATTCTAAGTGAAGTATCCCAAGAATGGAAAAACAAGCACCACATGTACTCACCATCAAATTGGTATTAACTGATCAACACATAAGTGTACATATAAGAATA